>OZ038388.1:9062100-9215375 GCA_964036045.1 Eutreptiella sp. 'Long Island Sound 2002'
GTTAACACGGGGAAGTCAAGCCGCACGTGGAGTGTACCCACCGTTTCCCTTCGTTTGGCCGTTTCGAATGTGTTCCAGGGCTTTTTTGGCCCAAAAATGACTGTTTTTGGCCCTAAACTGCAGTTTTTGAATCTAAGGTCCGTTGAGTTTCTCGCTCAAACTTTGTGTGATTGTACTTCACACCCATAGGTATCATCCACCAAACTTTCACCCGAATCTGAAGCACCACGACGGAGTTCTGAATTTTGCCCATTTCGCGCGTGCTGCTTGCTTGCTTGCTGCTTGCTTGCTGCTTGCTGCCAAACCTGGTAGGTCCACCCTAGACACTAAAAAGGGTTATAAAACCAAGACTGGTTCCACCAGCTCGGTGACCCTCACCCTAATCCTAACCCTACCCCCCCCCCCGACCCCCGGCACGAACACCCCCCGCCCCCGAGTTTTGACAGATAGCTGGGGGGGGGTGGTCGCATCAGGACCGTTGGTAGTTGCCCCCCCGGGGCGAGACACCTGTCGCCCCGGGAGAGGCCGTGGGTGACACCAACCCAATGGCCCCCGGAGCCCTCCGCCTCGCTGTCCCATCCCTTGATCAAGAGCACCCGGCGCTGGGGGGTGCTGGTCTAGGCCTGCGGGGTAGCGGCTCCGCCGCGGCGGACGGGGAGGGGACCCAGGTCCCAGAGGGGTGCCATCACGGGGGCCACCAGAGAGGGCTGCACGCCATCCCTCCAGTGGGGGTGGGGGGACTGCCAAAGCAGGGCTGGCGTGCCATACCACCAGCTGAGGGCCTCGTGGAGCGCGGGCCCTCCACCGCCAGGCCGTGTGGAACCCGCGGCAGGGCTAACAACCCCCATCCGGGGTCCGCGCCCGTTGCCGTCCAGTTGAGGAAGCACCCCATGAGGATGTCCTCCAGGTTGAGGAGGCTGGGGGGCTGCTCCTCGAGGGTGTGCTGCGCACAGGCAACCTTCTCGAGGGAGCTTTCTGTGCGCAGGAGGCCAAGGGGGGGGGGTAGCGCGTGGCTCACATGGGCGAGCCAGAGGTGGAGGGCCGGCGCTGGGTCGCTCCGCGCCATCTAGCGGCGCGTCCGCTGCTCCCAGGTGTTGAGGCAGCTGCGGGAAACCGGCTGCAGCCCGCGACGGCCAATCTGGTATGGGGACGGCGGCGGGAGGGCGCGGTACGGAGGGTAGGCGCCGCGGCTCCGCGGCATTGTGCTAAGCTGTACCCACTGCGCGGAGCGAGAGGGCGTCGCCGTGTCTACCGGGGGGGGGGGGGGGCGTGCCGTGCAGGCATGACCGGGTCCACGGCTGAGGCCGCGCCTTGCCCAAACATCTCTCCAGGGTGACCGTGCCCCTAGGCTTGGTGAAGGGCGGCGGTGGACTGGGCCCGAGACGGCGCTCGCCGAAAATTGGGGGAGGGGCGTCCCTGTGGAGGGGTGGGGGTCGGGAGCAGGTGTCTCCCTGCACCGCCGACCTCGATGGGAATGGGGATGGGGGTGGGGATGGGGATCGGGATGGGGTTGGGGATGGGGATGGGGATGGGGATGGGGACGGGGATGGGGATGGGGATGGGGATGGGGAAGGGGATGGGGATGGGGATGGAGGTGGGGGGTTTTTGTTTTGTTTTGTTTCATTAAAAACACTTTGGCCAGGTTCGTACTGGTCCCCTCCTGGGTATACCCATCTTTTGGTGGCATCCTGTGCCCCTCCTTTGTCCCCCTTCCCGTCCCATTGCTCACGCATCAAGTGTCTTGGCGGTCTGGCCAAAGAAAACAAAACAATCTGCCATCTGGCACCGAAAGGCCACACCATAAATCCGCTGCCAAACAACTAGAATATGGGTACTAAATGTCAGCGCCAAACAGCTCATGCGGATAAATGTCCGTGTATAATGCATTCAAACACCTGACCAAAACTCCAAATACAAAGCTCATTCATAGCATCATGGTCACTACACTGCTCAGATCACAAACGCCAATGCTGTACTATGCCATACTAGTGGGTCATTGTGCCAAGGGCCATTGGACAAAGCGACTCTTGGCCATTGGAAGGCAGCACATGTTCCGGCAAGGACACATTTCAATGCATAGACTTGCAGTACACAGGCTGCCAAATGTGTGCTTGTGCGCTCATGCTATCCACTAAACACCGGTCTAGGGCGTCACTTTCAATCCAAGGTTCCTCTGCGTTAATTCCATTTGGGGCACCAATGTCCTTTCAACCAGAGGTTATGGAATCCAAAGTCCATGCTTGGCACAAAATCCCTTTATAGGCCATTCATGGTGCCAACTTCTCGACCAGTCTCGGCACACGTGTGGGATCAAAGCTTGTTTGGAATACAGGTATCAACCCAAAGCAACTGCCTGGTACCAACATCAATCAACCGCCCAATTATGGAAAGCAACGTTGATCTAAAGTTTGTTCAGGTATCATTTCAACTCCACGTTGGATAATTCTTTGTATCCAACGTCGCTGCTTACGACAAATGTCAATCCAAAACACATCCATGGCACAAATGTCGATCGTATTCAATAATACATCAAGCCGCCATGTTCATGCAAAACCCATTCATGGCAAAAATGTGAATTCAAACTTGTTCTGAACACAAACATCAATCTGAGTTCCATGCTGAGCACAAATGTCAATCTAAAGCCCACTCAGGGCACAAACATCAATCAAATCCCTCAAGGCGTGTATGTCAATCCAATGCCCTTCCACTGCACACATGTTATTCCTGAGCTTTTTCATAATACAAATATCAATCCATAGACAACGCTTGGTACCAATGTCCAGCCAAAGCCCTTGGACGGCACACACTGCGATCCACAATCGGTTCGGAGCATTAATATCTATCCTACGCCCATGCTTAGTACAAATGTCGATCCAAAACCCATGCATGGCACAAATGTTGTTCAGGTTCATGCAAAACCCTCTCATGGCAGAAACGTCAATTCTCCATGCTGGGCACAAATGTCAATCCAAAGCCTATTCACGGCACAAGTGTCTTGGGCCTGGCCAAAAATATCTATCAAATATCTATCTATCAATGAGTGTCACGCAACACTGATAGGAGTCCAAAATCCACGCCTGGTATTCATATCATTTCAGTGACTATTCAGGACACAAACATCCATCAATACTATCAAGGCATCTATGTCAATACAGAGCTGCCAAATGCTGCCAAATAAACACAGTTCACTGGGCGCCAAATTTGTGTAGTGCATGGGCTGCCAAACAAGTGTAGCACAAAGGCTGCCAAATAAATGTAGTTCACTGGGTGCCAAATTTATGCAGCACACAGGCTGTCAGACAAGCGCAGCACACGATCAACCAAATAAATGCAGTTGACTGGGTGCCAAATTTGTGCAGCACATAGGCTGCCAGACACGTGCAGCACACAGTCCACCAAATAAATGCAGTTCAGTGGGCACCAAATTTGTGCAGCACATGAGCTGCTAAACAAGTGCGGCACACAGGCTGCCAAATAAATGCAGTTCAGTGGACGCTAAATTTATGCAGTACACAGGCTGCCAGACAATTGCAGCACACAGGCTGCCAAATAAATGCAGTTCAGTGGACACTAAATTTATGCAGTACACATGCTGCCAGACAATTGCAGCACACGGGCTGCCAAATGAATGCAGTTCACTCGACGCCAAATGTATGCGGCACACAGGCTGCCAGACAAGTGTAGCACACAGGCTGCCAAATAAATGCCGTTTACTTGACGCTTAATTTGTGCTGCACACAGGCCATCAGACACGTGCAGCACATAGGCTGCCAAATAAATGCACCTCACTGCGCCAAATTTCTGCAGCACACAGGCCACCAGACAAGTGCAGCACACAGTCTGCCAAATAAATACACTTCGCTGGGCGCCAAATTTGTGCACCACATGGGCTACCAGACAATTGCAGCACACAGACTGCAAAATAAATGCAATTCACTAGGCGCCAAATTTGTGCAACACATGGGCTACCAGGCAAGTGTAGCACACAGTCTACCAAAGAAATGCAGTTCACTGGACACCAAATTTGTGCAGCACATAGGCTGCCAGACACGTGCATCGCACATTCTACCAAATAAATGCAGTTCAGTGGACGCTAAATTTGTGCGCAGCACATGGGCTGCCAGACAAGTGCAGGACAGAGGCTGCCAAATAAATGCAGTTCACTAGGCGCCAAATTTATGCAGCACACGGGCTGCCAAATAGGTGCATTACATAGGCCACCAGACACGCAGCCCACAGGCTGTCAAACAAGTGCAGCACACAAGCTGCCAAATAAATGCAGTTCACTTGACGCTTAATTTGTGCCGCACACAGGCTGCCGGACTATTCTCTGGACGCCAAATCACCTCGAAGAGAGGTTGTTAGATCAAGCGCAGGCGTGGGCGTCATATACCCCCCCTTTTTGGGGTCATTCGCGTAGCATACCCCAAGGCACGATATTGGATGTCCAACCCCTTGTAAAATCATTATTTTGCCCAATAAGAGCATCCCCCAATGAATTTTTTGATTTTGAGGCCTCTACCCCCTAAAACTGGATATCACTTTTTTGAGGGGGGGGGTGGGGGGTTGGGGGGGGGGTCAAAAGTTTTTGCTTAATAGGCTACAAGCAGTGGGGACGCACGGTGCTGGCAACACGGCCAGCGGTCCAATGGTAACGCAGCCGATGCCAGGTTTCTAGGCGTCGGTTGGAATCCCGGTCTGCCGAATTTTAGCGCCGCCGCCGGCGGCGGCGCTAAAGTGCCCAGACTGGGGTTCGAACTGCCGACCGCACGGGTGCCGGCCGGCTGCATTACTACTCGGCCACTGCTTGGATTCTGGAGAAGGGCTTCCCTGCTGCTTGGGGCCGCATCTGCCACTGACAAAAAACCCAAACTGTGTGTATCTGTCTGACTGCCTGCTTGCTGGCTCAGGGACCGATTGGCTGACTGTCAACCTCTTTTCGAGGTGCACTGCCGAAGGCAATAGAATTTGTGCAGCACATGGGCCGCTAGACAAGTGCAGCACACAGGCTGCCAAATAAATGCAGTTCACTCGACGCCAAATGTATGCGGCACACAGGCTGCAGGACAATTGCAGCCCACAAGCTGCCAAATAAATGCAACGCACCGCTAACACATTCATACCCATTCTCTCCATCTTGCCGGGCATCCTCACTTCTAGGCATCTCCCTGGCTCTAGCTGGCAGTGTCTAGGCATCATGTTGCACGTGAGGCACCCAATCCTGTGGGCAGCTGGCATGATGCCTTTGGCATCCCACATCCCGGCATCCGGCATAGTATCCTTGGCACTCGATGTCTAGGCATCCCGCTCGCTCATGGGGCATTGGGCTGGGTGCCTTTGGCATCCCACATCCCGGCATCTGGCATAGTATCTTTGGCACTTGATGTCCAAGCATCCCGCTCGCTCATGGGGCATCGGGCTGGGTGCCTTTCGTATCCCACATCCCGGCATCTGGCATGGCACCCTTGGCACTCAATGTCCAGGCATCCCGCTCGCTCATGGGGCATCGGGCTGGGTGCCTTTGGCATCCCACATCCCGGCATGTGGTATGGTACCCTTGGCACTCGATATCCAGGCATCTTGGTCGCTTATGGCTCGCTCAAATAAATGCAGCAAACTGGCTGTCGGATGCAAACATCACACACTCACCCATTTGAATGCACCACCACTGCTGCTAAATGAGTACTAGACAATGGCAGCACCCAACCGACTGAAGCGCACGCGTATTTGAGCTGTCATATCAGTTCGGCACTCACACTGCCAAATCTTTGCAACACATAGGTACACAAGGGGGGCGGCCTGTTCGAATTCTAGACCCCCCCCCCCCCTCCAGACCCCCACAAAGTTTTCCAACCCGTCTTTTTCCATTTTGAGATTTTTGGGGAAAGGGTCGGCGCCAAAGGCGCCGAAATTATTTTTGGCCCTTCCTGAGGGGGTATTTTTTTTTTCACCCTATGTGTCTATACTCAAAACACTCAGAACTTTGTGGAGAATTCAAAAATGTTTGAAAAACACAGAAAAATTTTTGACCCCCGACCTGACCTCCGGGTCTGACCTTGGCTGATGGGAGCCTGAGCTAATGGGCAAATTTTTTCTGCAATTTTTTCTACCCCATCTGTGTATGTTCAAAATGATCAGCGCGTCATGGGGATCATTTTGAGGTATGTATGTTGGGGTACCCACCGACCCCCCTCTGGGGACCCCGGCGGCCGACCGGCCGACCCGCCTACCCCCCCTCCCCCCCCCCCTCCAGGCCCCCAAAAGTTTTCGCACCCGGTCGGGGTCTAGAATTTGAACAGGCCGCCCCCCTTGCAGGTAACCAAAAATGTGCCTCACACTCGCTGTCAAATGAACACAACACACCTGTTGCTAAGTAAATGCAGAGGCAGCAAAATGCATGCAGCACTCTTGATGCTAGACAAATGCGGCACATCCACTCTCCTACTGCACGCCTCATGCATGTTGCACAGAAATGCACCACATAGGCTTTCAAATGTATTAGCACTCAAGCAATTTAATTAGAGTAGCACACCCGCTGCCAAGCTGCTGCATAAGTGAAGCCCACTGGCCTCCAAGTGAGCGCAGCATAGCGGGTGCCACATGAGTGCAACACTTCAGCCGCCAAACGATTGTAGCTTACAAGCTGCTAAATAAATGCAGCACGCAGGCCGCCCAATAATGCAAGACACATGCAAATCACACATCAAATACACATATCAACAAAAAGCATCACTTTTGCTGCTAAAGGAGTTTAGCAGACATTGCCAAATAAGTGCAGCACATAGGCCGGCTAATGAGTGTAGAACCCATGCCGCCAAGAGAATGAAGTACTAACCTTGCAAATAAATACAACACTCAACCCACTAAATGAATGCAGCACAAAGGCTGTCCAATAAGTGGACCACTCGTGCTGACAAATGACTGCATCCTACTTATGTTCAGATATATGGGCGGCAATTGAGTTTTCCACCAGCTGCTATCTCTTTATCGTTTAGTTCATTAACCAATACTCAACCCTCATCAAATTCAACCATCATTGACGGGACCGCTTTTCCGACTTGACAAACTCCAAATTGACTCACTGCATAGCGGTTGCAGGACGTTTCTTCGTCCACATCAACCATCTTCTCTATTCTCTGCTCTCCATTGTGTTCGGCAACACTTACTCGTTGGTGTTCTCCAACGGGGTCTCCAAATGTGGTGCGCTTGGCATGTATAGCAAAAGGCAACCTTCCTTCCTTTACCTTTTCCCTTGCCACCTTCGCAGAAGAGGGCCCGGTTAAGGATTGTGGAGGTGGGGATGGGGATGGGGATGGGGATGGGGATGGGGATGGGGAGGGGGTGGGGATGGGGATGGGGATGGGATGGGGATGGGGATGGGGATGGGGATGGGGGTGGAGATGGGGGTGGGGATGGGTATTTTCGTGGATCCGGGTTTGGGGGTGGAGACAATGGCCCCGGGATACGTAGGGCTTGTAGACCTGCCCATAGTTCCGCCGTATTGTCGTTCGTTGGGCGAAGCTCTGCGGTGCAACGGCTCCGAGATTCGTACCACGGGGGAGGCGGTATCTGCCGGCGTGCACACCCCAATGCCCCTGCCCGAAATCTTGACCCCATCCACAACGGTGAGGACGGTCCATCAGTCTCCGCCAACCGCCAGCCTTTGGGTACCGGGACAGGGGCGCGGTGCATTGTGCAGTGTTCCAGAAGTGCGCCTGTTCTCAAATGACGCCAGAAATGCAGTTTCAATGATCTGAGCTCTGCTGCGCCCTCAGGCGTTGGAAAAATGCGGTTCCGTGCCGGGCCCTTTGTTTTGTGTAAGAACAGATGTTGGCGACGAAGGCGCCGGAACACAGATTTTGGCCCGAACAAGTTTTTTCCGCCAAAAATGCCTCCCCCACAAATGTGTAGTCAAAATGATCAGCGCGACGTGGGGATCATCTTGAGTCATATATGCCCCCCCCCCCCCCCTGCCCCCCTTTGGCACGACAGGACCCCCGCGCTGAACCCCCCCCTCCCAGCATGGCAAACAAGGAGGGGGGACTGGGGGGTCGTTCTTCTCGCCTCTCACACACGTGCGTTCACCGGCAACTCAGAGGTCGGATACACACAGCCTTCCGCTTTCTGCGCGTGGGAAAGGATCGGGCAGCGCTCATCCTGCTGCCCTCCTCTGTGCAGTGAACGTGACGGTGGTGGAGATTGCGGGCAAGCAAGGCCGCGATTTGTTGTCATCCACCGGCAGCGCGATCAACTTTATGGATGCAGGTGCTCTTGCCGTGGCACCGTTGGGATTTCACAGGGGGCCTCGGGTTTGTCCCCGCCCCCGCGCCTCCGTCGTTTGGAGGGCGGGTGGAGTGTGGAGCTCTGTGTCAGCTCCCCCCCCCCCCCCTCCCTCCTGCCGCCTTGTCCGTGGGTTTGGGAAGCGAGGATGGGGTTCCCCAGGTCCCTGTCCAATGCCTTCACTGGCACATCTCATACTTGTTTTGGGGCGTGTGTGGGCGTGTGTGGGCGTCTGTTTCATGCGCTGACCGTGCCCTGATTTGTGTGTGTGTGTGTGTGTGTGTGTGTGTGTGTGTGTGTGTGTGTGTGTGTGTGTGTGTGTGTGTGTGTGTGTGTGTGTGTGTGTGTGTGTGGTTGGGTGGTAACCAGACATGCCCCTCGTGTCCGGCAGGGGAAGTAAGTTTCGTTAGGAATCGGCCCGGTGCCATGTGCCACTCGGTAATATCTGCTGCTGTCGCACCCGGGGCTGAGTAGTCCATCTGCTCACGTGTGACCTGGCGGATGCTAGTGGCAGGTCTGGTGGTAACCCTCAACGAAAGTTGTGGTTAAGGGCCTCGGCAATGGAACACAGTCTCTTCCAGGGATTTATCAAGGTCTGGGGAAGGGGGAATGTCGAACTGCCCGCAAATTCGTTGTCCTACGAACTGCGCACTCTTCACCAGACCAAAAGACGTCTGGGACTGCCCTGCAGTCCCCGGGGAGGCTTCTCCAACCGCTTTCTTACCTGGCTTTTTGCTCTCTGTTGTTTGTGGCCCTCAACGCCTGTGCATGGGTGTCCGGGCCACCACGTGGACACCCCCCACCGCCCTCATGGAACCCCCAACCCGAAGCCCCCTCCTGCACTGGTTCGCTGTGCCGCAACCCCCCCCCCCAACGCACTACCGGCAAGTCACACATTGGTGAGCTAGCACCCATGGCATTGTGTGACATTCACGTCGCTGGTTGTGGTGAGCACCTCCCAGCCTGGGGTCTTCGTGATGACCGCATACTGGGCACTGATCAGGCCGGCAGGGGAGGACGCCATGGGCAGAAGTTGCATTCTGGATTCCCCCCCAGGCCCGCAGTAGTGCGGATGCCGCCTTGTCATAGCAGAAGGTTCAGAGAGGCCAATAGGCGCCGCCACAGGCTAACAGAGCCAACCACCAAGGCCTTGTGTCAGCCCCCCCCCCCCCCCGCCCACATTGCAGTCCCTACCAATCCTCAGCAATCCGGAGGCAATTCTGCATGTTCCCGTTGATGCTACCCACCTCTGGTCCTCAGCACTCATGCACACCTCTGCAACTCTCCTGTCAGTAAAGCCCCCCATCAACACTCCTTCACGGGTTTCGACCTGAATAGCCCCCGACATTTCTTCACAACACAATACACAAGGGGGGGGGTTCCGTGCTGGGGAAATTTTGTCACATCTCCAATTTTGCTGCAGTGCCATCAGACACAGAAAACTTCGCCAAGGAGGATGCAGATAGCGGAAAGTGCCCGGAATCGTGCAGAAAGATTTCGGGCAGAAAATCACCTCGAAGAGAGGTTGTTAGACCAACCGCAGGCGCATGCGTCGTACACCCTCCCTTTTTGGGGGTCATTAGCGTAGCATACCCCAAGGCATGATATTGGTTGTCCAACCCACAAGTGGGCAAGGTGGCTACATAACCCCTGCCGCCGGGGCAAGGGTGGCCCACAAGTGGGCAAGGTGGCTACATAACCCTTGCCGCTAGGGGGTCCTCAGCGCTTCAGAGCGGGGGGCAAAATCAAGGGTGGCCCACAAGTGGGCAAGGTGGCTACATAACCCCTGCCGCCTGGGGGTCCCCACCGCTTCAGAGCGTTGGGCAAAATCAAGGATGTGGGCAAAGTGGCTACATAACCCCTGCCGCCTGGGGGGTCCCCACCGCTTCAGAGCGGGGGGCAGAATCAAGGGTGGCCCACAAGTGGGCAAAGTGGCTGCATAACCCCTGCCGCTAGGGGGTCCCCACCGCTTCAGAGCGGGGGGCAGAATCAGAGGTGGCCCACAAGTGGGCAAGGTGGCTACATGACCCCTGCCGCCTAGGGGGTCCCCACTGCTTCAGAGCGGGGGGCAGAATCAAGGGTGGCCCACAAGTGGGCAAGGTGGCTACATAACCCCTGTTGCGTGGGGTTCCCCACCGCTTCAGAGCGGGGGGCAAAATCAAGGGTGGCCCACAAGTGGGAAAGGTGGCTACATAACCCCTGCCGCCTAAGGGATCCCCACCGCTTCAGAGCGGGGGGCAAAATCAAGGGTGGCCCACAAGTCGGCAAGGTGGCTACATAACCCCTACCGCCTCGGGGGTCCCCACGGCTTCAGAGCGGGGGGCAGAATCAAGGGTGGCCCACAAGTGGGCAAGGTGGCTACATAACCCTTGCCGCCCGGGGGGTCCCCACCGCTTCAGAGCGGGGGGCAGAATCAAGGGTGGCCCACAAGTGGGCAAAGTGGCTACATAACCCTTGCTGCTAGGGGGTCCCCACCGCTTCAGAGCGTTGGGCAAAATCAGAGGTGGCCCAGAACTGGGCAAGGTGGCTACATAACCCTTGCCGCCTAAGGGGTCCCCACCGCTTCAGAGCGGGGGGCAAAATCAAGGGTGGCCCACAAGTCGGCAAGGTGGCTACATAACCCCTACCGCCTCGGGGGTCCCCACGGCTTCAGAGCGGGGGGCAGAATCAAGGGTGGCCCACAAGTGGGCAAGGTGGCTACATAACCCCTGTTGCGTGGGGGTCCCCACCGCTTCAGAGCGTGGGGCAGAATCAGAAGTGGCCACAAGTGGGAAAGGTGGCTACATAAACCCTGCCGCCTAAGGGGTCCCCACCGCTTCAGAGAGGGTGGCCAGAATCAGAAGTGGCCCACAAGTGGGCAAAGTGGCTACATAACCCCTGCTGCTAGGGGGTTCCCACCGCTTTAGAGTGTGGGGCAGAATCAGAAGTGGCCCAGAAGTGGGAAAGGTGGCTACATAACCCCTGTCCCGTGGGGGTCCCCACCGCTTCAGAGCGTGGGACAGAATCAGAAGTGGCCCACAAGTGGGCAAGGTGGCTACATAACCCCTGCCGGCTAAGGGCTCCCCACCGCTTCAGAGCGGGGGGCAGAATCAAGGGTGGCCCACAAGTGGGCAAGGTGGCTACATAATCCCTGCCGCCTGGGGTTCCCCACCGCTTCAGAGAGGGTGGCCAGAATCAGAGGTGGCCCACAAGTGGGCAAGGTGGCTACATAACCCCTGCCGCCTCGGGGGTCCCCACTGCTTCAGAGCGTGGGGCAGAATCAAAAGTGGCCCGGAAGTGGGCAAGGTGGCTACATAACCCCTGTTGCGTGGGGTTCCCCACCGCTTCAGAGCGTGGGGCAAAATCAGAAGTGGCCTAGAAGTGGGAAAGGTGGCTACATAACCCCTCCCGCCTGGGGGGTCCCCACCCTTGTAAAATCATTATTTTTCCCAATAAAACGATCCCCCCATGGATTTTTGGATGTTGAGGCCTCTATCCCCTGAAACTGGATATCACTTTTTTCGGGCGGGGGGGGGGGGGGGTCAAAAGTTTGTGCTGAGAAGGATTTGAACTGGGGTCCAGTGGAACAAGGAATGTGGACCGAGCGGCGCAGCCGGCGTTCGGCCGCACCGGAAGTCGAACTGCCGACCATTCGGCTATCGACCGGTTGCATTACCGTTCGACCGCTGATTGATCTATTGTAGTGCTTGATCGCTCACCAGCGGCGCGATCGTGGAGCATCATAATGTTGTAGACCCCCCCCCCCTCCACACACATGGTCGCGCTGGTACAGAAGTTTCTTACTCCCCTGCCAAACAGAGGCTCTGGCCTAGGGGAGTGCTGCGCCACTAAAAAAACCCAAACTGTGTGTTTCATGTCCAACCCCTTGTAAAATCATTATTTTGCCCAATAAAACGATCCCCCAATGGATTTTTTGATTCTGAGGCCTCTATCCCCTGAAACTGGATATCATTTTTTTGGGGGGGGTCAAAAGCTTGTGCTCAGAAGTTTGTGCTCAGCGGGGTCTGAAGGAGGATCAGATTGGGCAGAGATGACCGGCCGGCCGGCACCGCTGGTGGTCGGCCGACCGTGTCTTCAACCGCCGACCTACACGTCTGTGGTCGGGTGCATTACCATCGAACCATTGCTTGATCTGACAGCATCTGTTCTCCCCACTGCTTGAAGCCAAGTCTGCCACTGAAAAAACTCAGACTGTGTGTTTCTGTCTGCCTGCCTGCTTGCCCGACTGACTGCCAGCCTCTCTTCGAGGTGCAGTGCTGAAGGCAATAGAATTGCCCCCTCCCCCCCCATGTAGTCTGTTGAATGCGCCAGCGCCAATTATATCACCCTCGATAACAGATAACACTCCACGGTCCTCATTAGCCCTCAATAGGCATGGAGATACGTAGACCAGCGCTGATACCATTTGGTGCACCACCTCTTTGTAACTTCTCAATTATGTGCCTTTGCGGGGGGGGGGGGGGGTCCTTGCACACCCATCCGTCTTGGGCTTCGGCCCTGGGGGGGGTCTCTTCATTTCCACTTGTCAGTGAATTCAATGTGTAATCGATAGTAGGATCCGGAAGCCGTCGCTTGGCGGTGGGTGTCTCGTTCTGCTGCGCTGCATCCGCTTTTGCCTGCTCAGTGGACTACCCACGGGCATCTTTGCGTCTCACTTTTGTGACAGAAAGGTACCTATGGTCTTATAGGCCACTGACGAGCCAATTTTGTTTCTGAGCTTTGTACTGCCTGCCTCTTGTGCACGTGTACCATAGCCCAGCGTTCCTCGGGGGGGGGTGGGGGGCAGGGGCGCAGGACATGGTTAGCACGCGGTGCGGAAATGGTGCGGCGGGCCCCAAACAGCCATTGGTCTCAAGAATGTGGGGGTTGGGCAGAGATGCGCACGCGTCCAGTGTTTGTCTGCCCCGCGGGATGCGTGGGAGTGCGACCCGCCGATGCTGGCCGTGTTGCTTTGTTCTGCGGTGCGCGCCTGTGCTCGTGGGGCTCTGTTCCTGCATCGAGAAACTGGGGCTCTTTCCCAATGAAACCGCCTGAAAGGTATGCGCTGTGCAACCCCCCGCCCAAGGGGAGTACTAGAACGGCCGTGCACCGTCCGGAGGATGGGTACCCCCCCTGGACCCCCCCCCCCCAACGGCAAGGGCAGTTGCCCTCCTCCGTGTGGACCTGACACAGAGCCATGAAAGAGGGAAAGTCTGGGGGCTCCGTTGGCACAACCGACCAAGGGAAAGGAAGGGGAAGTAGAGAGGGAAAGACAGGCCAAGGAGGGAGAGGAAGGACACAGGGCGGTGAGAGGCCGATGGGCACCACCGCCGATGGAGGGAAAGGGTCCAAGCGAAGCGGCCACAAACTGTTGGGTCCCTGCCCCTCCCCTTTAATGACTGGGAAGTGCCGTGTCTCGTCTTCCCCTTCGGGCCCGGTGCGCGGCTTGTGCTTGGCGTCGGGGCAGAACGGCTCCGCTGCAGCATCCCCCAGGCCAGTCTGTGTGTTTTTCACAGGGGATGGAGGCGTTCTGTTGCAGGGCGTTGTAGTGGCCAAGCCCTCGAACCCGAAGGAGCTGCTGAACGTCTTTGGCAATGCCAAGAACCGCAGGGCTGTGGCCAGCACCGCCATCAACGCGACCTCCAGTCGCTCCCACTGCCTGACGACCATCTGCGTCATCAGAGAGGTCTGTGTGCAGGGGCAGGGGGGCTGCACAAAGGCGTGCGGACAGGTCTGGCGCGTCGCAGGATATGGGCCGGGGGTTCTGGATTGGCAGGTCTTGGGGCATGAAAGTCGACGGCATATTGGCTCAGGCAGCGTGGCAATGGAGAGCGCCGTTCCGCTCTTTATGGCACGAGCTGTGGGGATTAGGGCACGGGGTGTTGGTATTAATGCACAGGGTGTTGTTGGTATTAGGGCACGGGATATTGGCGTTAGGGCACAGGGTGTGGGGATTAGGGCACGGGGTGTGGGAATTAGGGCACGGGGTGTGGGAATTAGGGCACGGGGTGTGGGAATTAGGGCACGGGGTGTGGGAATTAGGGCACGGGGTGTGGGGATTAGGGCACGGGGTGTTCATCGACCGCGTAGCGTCGGGTCCTCGGTTTTCAGCTCCGGTTCGGCAAAGATGCAGGTTTCTGTTGGGAAACCAGTGACAGGGCCCTAACGATTGGGCGGACAACTACAGGCCACCAAACCCCCTTTCTGCCGTGCTCAGTGTTGTGTCAGGGGTTTCGGGTGCAGATTCGCCGCAGCTCGTGCCCCTGCCCCGAGAGTCACGCAGTTGCCGGCGTCCCTTCGTCAGCCGTACGCGCGCGTATTCGCGCCGACTGCAGGCGCCCTGTTGTTGTGCACCCGTCCCACGACCTGCTCCCAGGGCTCAGTGGCAGGACGGCTGGTGCTTGTGGACTGCGCGGGCAGTGAGCGGAAGGAGGATTCCAATCATCATTCGGCGGAGCGCCAGAAGGAGGGCGCGGAGATCAACGCGAGCATCTACGCCTTGAAGGTCCTTCTTTCAGCCCCTGCACTCACACCTACACTAAGGACTAAAATTGCAATGGCCCCAGGGGGGATGATGTTTTTCTCCGCTCGGTGATCAGTTCAGACACCGTAACAAGATAGAGCCATGACTTTTCGCATCGTCTACGATGACGCGCATTGCGGTGTGTTAAGATCCTCTGTTCCTGTTGAGCGGGGCGACCTTGAGATTCACATTGTGTTGCAGTTTCCATTATTCACACATCCGTGCAATCCTTCTCACCAAAGTATATGATGCCGCACCCGAGCACACCACACCATACCACTACACAACCCAACCCACTCCAACCCAAAGAAAACTCGACGTAACACAACATAGCACACCACACCACACCACACCACACCACACCACACCACACCACACCACACCACACCACACCACACCACACCACATCACACCACACCACACCACACCACACCACACCACACCACACCACACCACACCACACCACACCACACCACACCACACCACACCACACCACACCACACCACACCACACCACACCACACCACACCACACCACACCACACCCTCCCCCTGGCCAGCGTGTACCGCCCCACGGCCAAAGTACACGCGGCCAACGACGCTCTCATGATTACAGCGTATAAGCACGTGACGGGCATCTCCTGCCACGCCCACCACACCGACGCGCTCTGGGGGCCTTGGGAGCATGGATGCCAGGGTCCGGCTCGGTCAGAGCACTCGTGGCAGACCGCGGTGGTCCGCGAGTGGGTCCGGCAGGGGGCTTGGGCCAAGCGGGAGTTCCGGAACTCCCAGACCTGCTCCCTGCAAACGCACCAGGCGCTCAGGGGGGGGTGCCCAGCGGTGCTTACTCCGGGGCAGTACACACACCACCCCAAATGCCCCCACCTCATAGCCACGCTGCAGCGAGTCGTGGACGAGGTGGCCTTACCCATGTGGATGCCGGGCCAGTGCTCAGGGACCACCCCCATCCTGGTCCGAGGTCCCGGTGGGCCGCGATCGGCGGCAGCGGCGGCCCCTGCCCCCCGGGTGGAGGTGTACACAACTCTGTATGGCGCCGTCGCGCAGGCGGTCGTCCCCCCGACGGTGTACGAAACGGTACAGGCCCTGGGCTACCATCACCTCGGCGACCTCTACACAGAGAATCACCAGGTGCTGCCGGAGCGAGCCCTGAAGAGACGAGCGCCAGCCCGCAAGGGGATCCCGGGGCTACGGGCGTTGCTGGCCCGCCACGCTGCGGTACTGGTCCCGCTCCTGAGGGAACCCACGCCGCGATGGCAGGCGGCGCCCAAGGACTGGATCCCGAGGGCCGTGCCCACCTATCAGGCGGAAGTCATCGTGGGGGGCCGGGCGGCCAAAACCACCCGAATGGAGACGATATACCATAGGGGACAGCCCCTCCGGATGACCGCGGCCCTGCAGGACACCATGGAGGCCGCGGGCTGGGCGTCAGAACCCCGGGTGTGCCAGCAGCCCCCGGGCACCCTGCCCAGCGACACCAGGCTCCACCGCCTCCTGGTGGCCCTCCTGGATATCCAAGTGCAGGTGGATGCGCCACTGCACGCCCAGCTGTGGGGCGACCACCGGCAGGAGTCCCTGGCCCAGCTCCAGCGCACTGGGGTCAGGGCGCCCACCGTCGTGTGGACGACAGCCCCCCCGACTGCCGCCTACTGGAACTGGGCCAGCACATCGCAGGCCCCTCTCGTGACGATCACCTCGACGCTGCCGCCGTTTCCGTGGATCGCCATAGCCCCGGCGGCGGTGGCGCGCTTCCAATATCCAGCGGAGTGCATGGCGCACAAATGCCCGGGGCACCCGCACAAGGGACCCCTCTATTACTCCCTCGATACGGTGGGGACAGTGCCAGCGGAGCTACACCAGGCCCTGCGCACCCACCTCAGGGAGCACCATGGGGACATGGCCCTCCTGGCGCCCCACGGCCGGGCGACCGACCCCCCGCGAGTGTTGGCCCCTGAGACTCGCCCAGGCGTCTGGTTCCATGACCTGCCTGCGCTGGCGACCCTCCGGGGCAGTGTCGTGGCGGTGGATGCAGGGGCCACGCAGGCGGGTATGGCCATGGCCGGGGTCGTCCAGAGCGGGCCTGGGGAGTATCGGGCCCAGGTGGCCTCAGGAGTGGGCACCTCCCAGGAGGGGGAAGCGATGGCCCTCCTCTCGTATGCCCGCCGGCTGGCGACACAGCAGGGGGTTTACTGGCTGGTGCCGGACTCGGAGGCAGCAGTGGGGGCCCTCCGCACGTACCAGGAAGGAGGGCACTGCGGAGATGGCATCCACCACCTCTACGCCACTGTCCTGGGGGGGCAGCGCCTCTCCCCGAGGTCTGCCATCAATGTGGTGACCACACCGTCGCACTGGATCACGGACCTCAACGTCCGTGTGGACGCAGCGACGCGGGAGCCGCCGGAGGTAGACCTCACGTGGCTCCTCAGGCGCCCCTACTCATTTATCCCCCCAGTGCCCTTCCGCGACCAGTGCCAGCTCTCCCCGACGGCGCTGAGTGACTGGTTGCAGGACCGGGCCTCCATACCGGCGCAAGCCATCTACGAGGCCCGCTGGGGGGTAAATTTCATGCCAGGGGGGGGCCTCCCCCTGGACTGGTTCGACCACGACCAGCAGCGCCACATCACGGCGCATCGCATGGACAACGTCCCGACCATGACCGTCCTGGCCCACCGTTCCTCCCACCGGGGCACGGTGCTGGATACAACGTGCCTCCTGTGTGGGACACAGCCCGAGACGGCGCCCCACCTGTGGGCCTGCTCGGCTCAATCGCACGAGTGGGGGCCAGCCCGCCGGCGCCTCGCAGCGTGGCTCGACCAGAAGGTGGGGCCACGGGCGGCCCCAGTGCGTCACCAGCTGTGGGAACCGACTGTGCTGGAGCAGTGGGCGGCAGCCCTGCGGACCCCCTCCATGCAGCTGGCCCACCTGGAGTGTACGGGGCCCCACTCGCTGGGCACGGAGTTCCTCCGCCACGTCGTGGAGGAGTCCATACGGATCTGGTACGCCCACGCCAAGGCGCGTGCCACACTGCTGAAGGCCCGCCTGGGCCCGGGCAGCACGATGGCGTGGGCGTTGCAGGAGCTGCGCCTGCACCAGCAAGCAGAAAGGGAAGGGGTGCAGCGGGAGCTCCTGGAATAAGCGCGGTCGCCAGGGGCGAACTCACCAGGTCTCCCCGACTCCCCCTTCCCCTGCCGAGGCCTACACACTTACGCACGGCGCGCACACAACACACACAGCCCAGCCCGTTTACCTTTACCCGTGGGTAGACATCCCGGCCTTTTGCCCTTTGGTAACAGCGCCTTCGGCACACCACACCACACCACACCACACCACACCACACCACACCACACCACACCACACCACACCACACCACACCACACCACACCACACCCTCCCCCTGGCCAGCGTGTACCGCCCCACGGCCAAAGTACACGCGGCCAACGACGCTCTCATGATTAGAGCGTATAAGCACGTGACGGGCATCTCCTGCCACGCCCACCACACCGACGCGCTCTGGGGGCCTTGGGAGCATGGATGCCAGGGTCCGGCTCGGTCAGAGCACTCGTGGCAGACCGCGGTGGTCCGCGAGTGGGTCCGGCAGGGGGCTTGGGCCAAGTCGGAGTTCCGGAACTCCCAGACCTGCTCCCTGCAAACGCACCAGGCGCTCAGGGGGGGGTGCCCAGCGGTGCTTACTCCGGGGCAGTACACACACCACCCCAAATGCCCCCACCTCATAGCCACGCTGCAGCGAGTCGTGGACGAGGTGGCCTTACCCATGTGGATGCCGGGCCATTGCTCGGGGACAACCCCCATCCTGGTACGGGGCCCCGGTGGGCCACGTGCGGCGGCGGCGGCGGCGGCCCCTGCCCCCCAGGTGGAGGTATACCCAACCCCGTATGGCGCCGTCGCGCAGGTTGTCGTCCCCCCGACGGTGTACGAAACGGTACAGGCCCTGGGCTACCATCACCTCGGCGACCTCTACACCGAGGACCACCGGGTGCTGCCGGAGCGCACCCTCAAAGGGCGAGCGCCAGCCCGCAAGGGAATCCCAGGGCTGCGTGCGTGGCTAGCCTGCCACGCTGCCGTGCTGGTCCCCCTCCTGAGGGAACCCACACCGCGGTGGCAAGCAGCAACCAAGGACTGGATCCCGAACGCCGTGCCCACCTACCAGGCGGACGTCGTCATCGGGGGCCGGGCGGCCAAAACCACTCGGATGGTAACGATATACCATGGGGGGCGCCCCCTCCGGGTGACCGCGGCCATGCAGGCCACCATGGAGGCCGCGGGCTGGGTGCCCGAACTGAGAGTGTGCCAGCAGCCCCCGGGCACGCTGCCCAGCGACATGAGGCTCCACCGCCTCTTGGTGGCCCTCCTGGGTATCCAGGTGCAGGTGAACGCGCCACTGCACGCCCAGCTATGGGGCGATCACCGCCAGGAGTCCCTGGCCCAGCTCCAGCGCACCGGAGTCTGGGCGCCCACCATCGTGTGGATGACCGCCCCCCCAACTGCCACCTACTGGCGGTGGGCCAAGACATCGCAGGCCCCCCTCGTGACGGTCACCGCGGCGCTGCCGCCGTTTCCGTGGATAGCCATAGCCCCGGCGGCCGTGGCGAATTTCCAGTACCCGGCAGAGTGTGTGGCACACAGGTGCCCAGGGCACCCACACAAGGGGCCCCTCTATTACTCCCTCGATACGGTGGGGGCGGTACCAGCGGAGCTACACCAGGCCCTGCGCACCCATCTCAGGGAGCACCATGGGGACATGGCCCTTCTGGCGCCACACGGCCGGGCTACCTACCCCCCACAATTACTGGCCCCCGAGGCTCGCCCGGGCATCTGGTTCCACGACCTGCCTGCGCTGGCAACCCTCCGCGGTACTGTCGTGGCGGTGGATGCGGGGGCCACACGGGTGGGAATAGCCATGGCCGGGGTCGCCCAGAGCGGGCCCGCGGCATACCAGTCCCAGGTGGCCTCGGGAGTGGGCACCTCCCAGGAAGGGGAGGCGATGATCCTCCTCTCGTACGTCCGCCGGCTGGCGACGCAGCCGGGAGTATACTGGCTGGTGCCGAACTCGGAAGCGGCAGTGGGGGCCCTCCGCACGTACCAGGAGGGAGGACACTGCGGAGATGGCATCCACCATCTCTACGCCACCGTCCTGGGGGGGGCAGCGCCTCTCCCCGGAATCCGCGATCAATGTGGTGACTACGCCGTCGCACTGGATCACGGACCTTAATGTCCGTGTAGATGCGGCGACGCAGGAGCCGCCGGAGGTAGACCTCACATGGCTCCTCAGGCGCCTATGAGGCCCGGTGGGGGGTGAACTACATGTCAGGGGGGGGTCTCTCCCTTGACTGGTTCGACCACGACCAGCAACGCCATATCACGGCGCACCGAATGGACAACGTCCTGACGATGACAGTCCTAGCCCACTGTTCCTCCCACCGGGACACGGTGCTGGATACCACGTGCCTCCTTTGCGGAGCGCAACCCGAAACAGCGCCCCACCTGTGGGCCTGCTCGGCTCAATCCCATGAATGGGGGCCGGCCCGCCGGCGGCTCGCAGCGTGGCTCGACCAGAAGGTGGGACCACGAGCGGCCCCGGTGCGCCACCAGCTATGGGAGCCGGCTGTGCTGGAGCAGTGGGCAGCAGCCCTGCGGACCCCCTCAATGCAGCGGGCCCACCTGGAGTGCACGGGGCCCCACGCACTGGGCACGGAGTTCCTCCACCACGTCGTAGAGGAGTCCATACGGGTCTGGTACGCCCACGCCAAGGCGCGTGCTATGCTACTGAAGGCCCGCCTGGGCCCGGGCAGCACGATGGCGTGGGCATTGTAGGAGCTGCGCCTGCACCAACAAGCGGAGCGAGAAGGGGTGCAGCGGGGGCTCCTGGAGTAAGAACGGTCGCCGAGGGCGAGCCGACCAGGTCTTCCTGGCTCCCCCTCTCTCTGCCAGGACCTACACACGTACACACGGCGCGCACACAACACACACAGCCCCGCCCGTTTACCTGTACCCGTGGGTAGACATCCCGGCCATTGCCTTCTGGTAACAGCGCCTTCGGCACACCACACCACACCACACCGCACCCCGGAGGTTTGCCTCCTAGACCGGCTGGTTTGGGTGCTTGAGGAGCAACATGACCTGGCCGCGCTTGCCCACTGTGCAGCACACCAGTATCACCATCTCCCCCCACATCTCCAAGCTGGAGCCTATGGCCTTCTATGCCCTGGCGACAGCGGTGTACGAGCGGGCCCTTGGTGGTTGGTGCCTCGTGGGAGGCATGAGGGGGGTGTCCCTTTAGGAGGTGGTGTGCACGGTGCACATGAAGCTGGACCTGGCCAGGCTTTGGCGTCGGGTGGTGGACGTCCTGGTTAGCGACCTTGCCAAATTCTTTGACGTCATCGCCCATGATGTCCACCCGATCGTGGGGCCCGTGTGTGCCTGGGTGACGCCGGATACCCAGCCAACCACACGGACGGCTTCTCGTATGCCGTACCGCTAGGCCCCTGGCAATCGGATCCTTTGGCGCAGCTCTTGGGCACCCCCAGGAATGAGAGCGCCCACGCCGCGGTGGCAAGCCGCTCTCAAGGACTGGATCTGGGGCGCCGTGCCTGCTTACTTGGCGGAGGTGGTCATCGGGGGGCGGGTGGCTAAGACCACCGAGGAGGAAACTGTGTACCACAGGGGGTGTGCCGTGAAAGTCTCGACCGCCATGAAGGACACCATAGAGGCTGAGCACCAGGCACCACAGCTCCGAGTATGCTGGCAGCCCCAAGGTGCATTGCCTAGCGATACCAGGCTGCATCGCCTCCTGGTGGCCCTTCAAGGTGGGTAGGCGCAGGTGAATGCGCGTCTGCACCCCCGACCGTGGGATGACCACTAGCACTTGCCCTTGGACCATCTCCAGAGCACGCAGGTGCTAGCGTCCACCATCGTCTAGCTGAGGACAACCGACGACGGCCTACTAGCAATGGGCGCGGACGTCACCTCCCTCCCGGTTACGATGACTAGAGCGGTGCCGCCGTGGCCATGGATTGCTATAGCCACAGCCGCGGTGGCCAAGTTCAAATATCCCGCGGTGTGCGTGGCACACAAGCGCCCAGGGCAACCGTACAAGGGGCCCCTGTACTACTCGCTCCACACGGTGGGAAAGTCGCCGGCCGAGCTCCAACCGGCCATGAAGACGCACCTCCAGGAACACGGCGGAGACTTGGCGCTACTAGCGCCGCACGGCCTAGCTACCGCCCCCCCCCCCCCCCCCCGCCCCGGTCCTGGCTCCTAAGACTGAGCCGCGAATCTAGTTCCATGACCTGCCGGCGCTAGCGAGCATCCGTGGGACTCTTGTCGCGGTGGATGCCGGGACGACGCCGGCGGGAATGGCTATGGCAGGGGTTGCCCAGCATGGGCATGAGGCCTACCAGGCCCACGTTGCCTCCAGGGTGGGCACCACCCAGGAAGGATCGGCTATGATCCTCCTGTCCTACGTCGGGCGACTGGCCGTGCAACTAGGGGTATAGAGGCTGCAGTGGGGGGCCCTTTGTACTTATGTGGAGGGAGGCCACTGTGGGGATGGCATACACCACCTATATGCCATGGTCCTGGGAGGCAGCCGTTTGGCCCCCACCTCGGCCATCAACGTGGTCACCACGCCGTCGCACCGGCACGGACCTGAATGTCCAAGTGGATGCGGTGACGCAAGATCCACCGGAGGTGGCCCTCACGTGGCTCCTCCGCCGCCTCTTCTCCTTCCTCCCCCTGGTAACCTACCGAGACCAGTGCCAGCTTTCCCCCACGGCGCCGAGCGACTGGTTGCGAGAGCAGGCCTCCATTCCGGTGCGGGTTGGATATGAGGCTCGTTGGGCGGCCAACTACAGGCTGGGGAGTGGCCTCCCTCTCGACTGGTTCGATAGTGACCAACAACGCCATATATCGGCGCACCGCATGGACAACATCCCGATGATGACTATCTTGGCGCACCAGTCGTCTCACCGTAACACGGTGCTGGACACGACGTGCCTCCTGTGCGGAGCGCAACAGGAAACGGCGCCCCACCTGTGGGTCTGCCCGGCCCAATCCCATAAGTGGTGACGAGCCCGCCAGCGGCTCGCAAATTGGCTAGACCCGTGTTGCGTCGGTGCGCAACCAGCTATGGGAGCTGGCTATTCTAGAGCCGTGGGCGGCTGCGTTACGCACCCCCTCCATGCAGCGAGCTCACATGGAATGCTCCGGGCCCCACACACCGGGCCACGTCATCGGGGAGTCCATCAGAGTCTGGTACGCCCACGCCAAGGCACGTACCACATTGCTGAAGGCCCGCCTAGGCCCAAACAGCACAATGCCGTGGGTGTTGCAGGAGCTACGCCTGCACCAGCAGGCAGAACGGGAGGGAATCCCACGGGAGCTCCTGGGCTGACAGCCATTGCCTGGTGGGTGGCCTCCAGGTCTCCTTTTTTCCCCGGCTTTCCGCCGACGACAACACACTTACACACAGCGCGCACGCTACACACACAGCCCTACCGTTTACCTGTACCCGTGGGTAGACATCCCGGCCATTGCCTTCTGGTAATAGCGCCTTCGGCACACCACACCACACCACACCACTCCACTCCACCCCACCCCACTCCACACAGCACAACGCAACGCAACGCAACGTAACACAATACAACGCACTAGACCACAACACAACACACGCACGGCGCTATGCTGCACTGCCCACAGTGCAACAAGGCCCCGCAGGTCCTCCTGGAGATCGTTGTCCTTTTACCATTTTGTGACATCTCATAAGCCCTGTTCTATCCGAGCATCGATTTCCACCAGGCACAGTGCAGATTCTCCAATGTGCTCGTAATTTTGTTGCAGGAATGTATGCGCGCCATGGTCTCTAAGAGCAATCACATTCCGTTTCGTGCCAATCTGCTGACAAGGTACGGCTGCCCCTGCGCTCCTGTAAAAACTCTGTGTTACTGCGGATCTACCTCAGACTGCATGCTCATTGACGGCCTTTGCTTTGATATTCCTTTTGTGCTGACGGCAGTCGCCACCTTCAAGGCCTTCCTCTCCGGTAGTCCGGCACAAGCGACCAGTGGCCCCACTTTCTAAAACAATGCAAGCTCTGCTCTTGCTGTGTTGATTCCAGTAAAAAAAATCCAATGACGGCACTGCCTGCAGCACCAGAAGAGTAACCTCTGCACTGCTTTGGATCAAATGTAGTCGTGAGTAGGGATGCACTAACGCCGACGGTGGAGCCCGCTTTTCCCTTGAATTGCCACCCCGATGCTAGTTTCACATCCATGGACCGCATAGTGGGTTCAAAAGCTGCTGAGGGCATGGAGCCCGACTGTGGTATTCCATTCCAAGCCTGCATTAGAGCCAGTTCCGGAGGCTTGGGATTGGTGCCCGCCAAAGCCCTTTGACCCAACAGAACTGTGAAGTGGCAGCAGGCAACCACCCATTGTTTCTGGAGCCTCGGAACGGTGGACAACCAAATTGTCTGCCATCCTCTATCAACGGTCCTTGGAGACCTAAGCGATCAGCTCTGAAGAGCAAAAGCGCCTGACCGTGGGGCTCAAATTGGTACTAGGATACTTCTTGTCTGCTGCAGGGGTCTGATCCAGCTTGTTTGTTGCGCTGCTACCGTCATGATAAGGCTGACCCCCAGGGAGCAACAACGCAATACCTCTCCAAAAAAATGACCAAAAGAGATCTTGGCCGTCATTGTAACCCAAACTGGCAAACGACACGCACGCGGCACACGGAGAGACTAACCTCATTGATCTGCTGTGGCTGTTGTCCGACCTGAATAACCCACGACGCCCCACGTTCTCAGTCTCGTTGCCTTTGACAAAATGCCATTTTCCTCTGGACAATGCACCACGCAAAAAGCCATCCAAAGGCTCCAAGCACTCGGCTGTCGAGTGCCCTGCCAACGGAGCGAGTGACATGCGACACCTGTACTCGAACGTCCGCGGTTACAGACCTGTTACACCCCACATCCTGAACACTGCCCCTACCAACACCCTGGGGGCTAGGGCTGGAGGGCGAGAGGACAACAGCCAAAACACACCCAACCTCCCATTATCCCAGCTGAGCCGACTCCACTGGCTGTTGGGGATGACCTTGGCCGGCCGCACCAGCCGTCACAAAAGCGTTTCCAAGACACCAGCCTTCACAAAATCATCTTCAAATCGCATTCAGGGATGTGTTGGAAGGGGGGGAGGTACCCCACCCCCCTCCAGGGCGCTCAACCTATGCCCCGCCACTGTCTCCCCGACGTCAAGTGCCGGCTTCAAGGGCACTTGTAACCGACAGCAACGGCCCCCAACCGCATTGGCAACATGTTCCAACCGCCTGTCTAACCGCTCCTGAGGCCCTCTGAGGTGCTTTCCCTTCCAATGCATCCCTACGTGCATCCCTACTGCATTCTACGTTTTGTTTGGTTTCAAGGAGAGCCCTCTGGCCGACTTCATGCTTCATACACCTGCAATGCACATGTCTGCAGAGCCCTGAAGGCGAACTTCGTTACCGCTGGGGCCAAAATCGCTGTGATTGCCACCGTATCGCCAACCTCCACGGACACGGAGCACAGTCTGGGTGTGTGCCCGCCCCGTGTGGAGCGTCTGCCGAGGAAGCGGGTCGCGTGGAAGGGGATTGGGGATTGTGGGGCATTGGGCTGCATTGGGGCGAATCGGGGTGTTTGCGGGGTGGGCCTGTCCTTACTCGACGGTGTTTTCCTTTGAAGTAAGGACCAGACCGCCCTCTGGGCAGGTGGTGAACCGCCAACGCCGGCACATCCCGCCACATCCCGTACAGCCCCGGCACACCGACCACTGGGCTCCGAATGCGGCAACGACACCAGCAGGAGCACCGGCCGCAGCGGCCGACAGAACGCAGCGACCCGACGCAACATGCGAAGGGGAGAACGGGTGACCGTCCAGGGCCCCGTAAAGAAACAACAACCCGATGGAATGTCGCACAGGGGGTACGTGGGGGGACGAAGAGGGTGTGCGTTGGGGCTGGTCCATTAATTGGCCCCTCCCTCTCTTGGTTTGTGCGGTGACGGTGACCACTCCGAAAAGGCGCGGGGCCTCAGGGGCTGTTCTTACGCTTCATGTTTTGTGGCCGGACGAGAAGTGGAGGCGGGTCCAGTGCAGGGCTCTGTCGCGTTCAGAGCGTTCGTGTTGGGCCCCCTCTTTTGCTCGCTCGCGGGTCTGGGGGCGCTGTTGTGTCCCCTCATCGTGTTGACGAATCCTGAAGCGCTTTCCGTCACCCAGACGGGGTACCCTACCACCGGCACCGGGGGGAATGCCGCATGCGCCATGCGTCTCGGTTCTCCTCCGGCCCATGGCCCACACTCTTTGCTGCACTGGTCCTGTTCCACAGGGACGCTGCGCACCGTGTGCAGCTGGTACGGCTGTGAGCACCTGATTTCCTCGCACACCGAAGAGGTCCCCAGGCCGCCGACGAAGCTGCGCAAGTGACCGCGATCCCCCCCTGCGGGTCCTCCGAGGCTGTAGCGCAGGACTGACGGGGGTCGACGGCGATCGCCTGATTCTGAGGCCGGTTGATGGTGTTTGACGCGGGCGGGCGACGGGCTGGCGGGTTGCGCCTGGATCTTGCGCCACGAGCCCCTCGGGGCCCTCTGAAGGGGCCAGCCCCATGTAGAACCACCGATCTGCCCCAAGGGGTCGCCCCGATGGCTTGGGGTCTGCTGTGGAGCCTTTGGCCGGTAGGGCTCACAGGCTCACATGCACCTGCATCCATCTCCTCCATATCCCCTGCCCCCCGGGAAGTATTAGAATGGCCGTACACCGCAGGAGGAGGGGGGGGGGTACTCCTCCCTGGACCCCCCCCTCCGACCAAAGTGACCATTGTGGAAATGAAATTTGCAAAAGGGAAAATCTTGTCGGGCCATTTTTTGGTGCACAAAGTTTTGGGTCCCAGACCCCCCCCCCTCTCCCCACCTTCTGATACGTCCCTGCCCCCATCCCCCCCCCCCCCCGAGGCTTCAGGCCCCAGCTGCTCTCAGGCTGTGCACCGCGAAACGGACCGTCACAGACTGTCGCCCTCGTTGACTCCACTGTGCACATGCCATGACACAATCCGTGACGGTATGGCACAGAGCCCCCCCCCCCCCCCCCGCAGATCATAGATGCGCCGTGGCGTTGCCTGCACAAGTGCCTCGTGACGGTGGATATGGCGTGTCACGCAAGACGCCCCACGGACCCCTGCGCCCCTGCCTCACGTGCACTGCGCTCTCCTGCACTCCCCCTCCCCGGGCCCCGCGCTGTGCTCGCTCTGCCCGGCCCCTCCGCCGTCCGTGGCATGCGGCCCGATCAGGCCCAGTTCCGGTCCGCAGGAGGTGGGCGGTCGGGGGTCCCTCTAACGCGCATTGCCTCACGGGGGTAGCCCAGGGGGCCAGAGGGGACGCGGTGCGGGTGGGGGTTGGCAAGGCGCACCATTCATTGGAAAGGGCATGCGGGGGGCACCCAAGGGGACTGCCCCCACACCAATGGCCACCCTCCTCGCACCCTCCCACTGCCTGCGTATCAATGTGTGGGTCGTGCTCATGCGGAGAGCCCCACGTTGAGTGGCCTATGCAGCTGCACGCAAGCAAAACCCCGTGCGAAGGAGGGCGTTGCGCACGGGAGAGGGACGGCACAAGGTGGTGGGAGTCCGATCGGCACCGCCGCTTACGGAGGGAGAGGGTTCAAGGGAAGGGCAGTGGTAAGTGGCGAGAGGCCAATAGGCGCCGCCCGCTGCAGCAGCAACACAACCACGTGTCATGGCAACCCCCCCTCCACGCACTCACCTCTACACACATCCGGTACACGCCTCTGCATACCCCCCCATTTGCATGCCGCTTCTGTGCATGCGCTCAGCACACACCTTTGCCCCCTACCCCCCACATGCATACATTCCAATCTAAACACACACACACACACACACACACACACACACACACACACACACACACACACACACACACACACACACACACACACACACACACACACACACACACACACACACACACACACACACACACGCTCTACACCTCCGGCATACTCGCCTCTGCACCCGCCCACCCCGTTTGTACACGCCCTACTAC
The DNA here is from genome assembly GCA_964036045.1 of Eutreptiella sp. 'Long Island Sound 2002'. Taxonomy (NCBI): domain Eukaryota; phylum Euglenozoa; class Euglenophyceae; order Eutreptiales; family Eutreptiaceae; genus Eutreptiella; species Eutreptiella sp. 'Long Island Sound 2002'. Next base: position 9,090,004 of record OZ038388.1, read on the forward strand.
ACATCTTCTCCCCCGCCACCAACCACCAAACAACCACCAAACAACCACCAAACAACCACCAAACAACCACCAAACAACCACCAAACAACCACCAAACAACCACCAAACAACCACAGACCCTCCTGTATGCTCTTCCTCCACACACGTCCTCTTCATAGCCTTTACAAACATCTGCTCAGATTTCCTGTTTGTATTTCAAGCTGAAGCATGCAGTTTTGAAGAAATGTCATGCAGTCGAGCCCCCTGCTCCGTGCAGAGTCTTGTCTGTGCCCCCCCCCCCCCCCTCCCCAGTGTATCTCAGTGCAGAGTCAGTTTTCCGCCCCCCTGCCTCCCCCTCAGTCCCACACCTAGACCTCCTGCTTTGCACCGCTTCCTAGGGACCCGTTTGGCAGTGATGTTGGATCACATGGTACACTTTTTGCATGTTCGGTGTTGTCGGGCGCCATTTCGCCATGTCGGGCGCCATTGGTTGTCTCAGTGTGTCCGAGGGCATCGCCCTCGACAGTTGAGTCCAGTGCCTCGCATGGCCATTGATCTGTGACAACGCAGTGCTATGCCAATGCGTAATCAGGGACTGGAGGACACACCTGTTCAAGAGCACTGGTCCACCGGGTCCGGGTTTTGTCATGAATAGCAGTTCCGCCACGGGCCACAGAGGGAGGGTGTTGGCCTGGAGGGACGAAGGCCAGAATGGCACCGCAGGCAACATGCAACGCCAAACTGCACACCCTCGGTGCAGAGCGAGTCGGTGCGTGTACACGTGCGTATGCCTAAGCGCATATGCCTAAGCGCGTATGCCTAAGCGATGTGTCGTCCCTGGGGACGAAGCCCTGACCCGGTTCGCCCCGAGGCATTTGCTTGTTTTGTTTTGTTTTTTGGGTAGGGCAGAATGGGGGGCCACTGGGAATTCTGTGCCTCTCACTGCCACGCGGAGCCCGGTACTAAGACAATGTATGTGTATGTGTGTGTGTATGCTTGTGCGCGCACATGCGTGTGTGTGTGTGTGTGTGTGTGCATGCACGCGCGCGCATGCGTGTATGTGTGAGCGCTTGGTTGCGCGCGGTCCAAGACATGTCTTCCAACCTCCCTTCCGACTCCCTTCCCCATGCAAGTATGGACTAGAACCACAGAGGTGGCTAGGTGAACCACGTCCTCCCCTCCCCGGAGCTAAGGGTATAATGAACAAGGTTCCTGCCATGACTCCACTAAGCATAGGATGAGAATAGGGAATGCATTGGGGGGATGAATGGCCCTTGGCTGCACAGCGCTTGCGCAACAGAGAATGCACACTATGCGGATCCAAGGAACATTGGAAGAGGGGCTGCAACCGATACCTGGCTCACAAGCATACCGCACACAACCCCCGTACAACATATTTCCCCATACAACCCCGCCAAGCCAATGTCACGTGGTGCCTAAAATGCGGAATCAAGGGCGCCCATGCCACGGCGGACCGTCAAAAGGATAGTTTTGGCATTATCTTTCCTACACGAGAAGACAACGAAGCCATGGAGAGCATCTGTACGTTCTATGCTATCCGGAGCCACACGTATGCCGCATGCATGCGACGGGCACCCCAGCAAGCAAAGACCAACAAAGTCGCATCGAGAAGCTGTCGCTGCACGTGGTCGCGGTATCCAAGTTGGTGGACAAAGTCAGGGAGCTGAATAGCTAGGTGCAGTCCCTTCGATCAGAGGTTCAGGGTCTTACGCAATGGAAAGACAAGTCCAAGACTGCCCAATCACAACCGGGAACCTGCGTACAAGCCATGGAGAACTTGTGTAGCCAAGCGAGCTCTCGGCTGTCTCACTGCATGACACACTTCAAGTTTGACGTGTTTGTGGCTTTCTGACACCAAGAAATAGAAAAAGCGGCACAGAGAGCAATCAGCCAATCAACATTTGATGAGTGGGTCAAATCCCGATATGAGGAGACAGCCAGGAAGGCTCAATAGGAAGTGTCCCAGTCAGCACTCGATGACTACATTTCACGCATGGAAGCCTCGGGGTTTTGACCTACAACGGATCCCGACGCCCACATGCCCCCCATCGAGGACTACCTCGGAGCGAGATTCTAATGAACATGGGGGGCTAGCGTAGAGCACAAAGCGAAATGTCGCCAGGCGGGCGGGACCAGAGAGAGCACCGTCCGGCCAGTCGTCCCGGCAGCTGTCCGACTCAGCATCCTCCTCGTCCGCCACCGCACCCTCGTCGGCTCCGAGAACCACATTGTTCGCGGTCGTGCATTCAGGGGATGCACCATGGCTCCGATTGCCTCTGGAGGCCCAAGACCCGCGGGAAGATGAGGCATTAGGAGTTTTGTTGGATGTGTGGATAGGTCACATGGATGTGCGGCTACAATAGTGGATGACCCATCACGCAACCTCCGAATTAACCTCCACTGCCAACGACCTAGCACACTCCCCTATGACACCCACCAAACGGAGCGGAGTATGCACAATCCTTCAAGGGGATCACACACCGGTTCGCGTGTTTACCAACCCAAACACGTTGCGGTAGAGGAGGATACACTGTTTACGGCAATCTTGCGCTGCACTACCCTGCCAGACGATGATGAATTCCCCTCCGGCATTCAGGATGCCGTACTCTCCCATCTGTTGTCCGTGCTGTATATATCATAGAAGTTGGGTCTAGCACGGCGCATATTGGCAGTCACAGTTCAATACGTAGACGACATCTACAGTTTCAAGTACTTCGGCCTTGCCCTCACACACGCGGACATGTCTTCCGTCAACACCTCCCTCGCTGTTAATGCCTTAAGCCACCGTGACACAGCAACAACGTAAAGACAATTGACAAACCGGTGTGTAGTGGACAATATGTCTGGTTTGCCCCGGGGTGGGGTGGGGGGGAATGGGGGTATCCATTTGCTGCCAATGCATCCATTAGCCTCAATACATCACGTTATTCCAGCTTGGTTTCACAGGCGAGTAGCACACACACTTGGGGCAGCCACAACACGGCACCATCCGCACATGTGGCTGGCAGGCCAGCACCATTGTCTATCCCGTCCACAACTGTCCTGTCGAGCGGCGGCACATCACGGGATCGGGAATTATGACTTAAAGCCTGTGTGGCCCGGTCAAATTGAATGCCCACATTCCCTTCCTCCCTCTCTACCCCCCTCCATCCTCTACCTATGGTTGTGGGCCCGGGCATGTGAGGTCCCGACTGTACAAAAGACTTGGGTGTGACTGATCTCCTGTATGCGCTTCGTGACTTCCCCTGGTGATTCGGTGCACATGGTGTACCCCTCTTTGACGAGAAAGGAGTGGAGCACGTCCCATATCCAACGCTGGCAAAATCCCCACATCACCCCCACCCCCTTGTCTACTATGTGGACATAGTGGGAGGCGCATATATGTGCCGCTTGCTTTTTGATATGTCGCTATGTGGCACCGGCCTCAGACCACAACGATAGGGGGAGCATGTGCTAGAGGTTTGGAACTTCTGCCCCCACCTGCTCGGCAATTTTCCGTAGATCTTTCATGAGTTGTGCTCGGACCTTTGGCCCTCTTACTAGAAGCTAATCGTTGGGGCAAAGGGTGGACCCATCGCAGGATTGGACCTTGACACGGATGAGCGCTTTATGGCCATCGATTTCCACTACACACCCATGTTGTTCCGTAATATTTGTGCAGAGGCATTGGGGTTGGGATTGTTGTTGGTCCATTTTTTTTTTGCGACTATGCTTAGCCAAGATGCGTCCAAGGGTGACCGGATTGGATTGCACCATGCGCATAGCCTTGTGCAAGGCCTGTTTCTCCCAGGCTGGTATATCGCAAGATTTCATGACACTCCGCACCACGCCATGGATCGCGGTGGTTTGCAGGGGGGAGAGGTTAGGGACGGTGACATGACTAAGGACACACAAGGGAATGGATAGGCGTGTAGCAAGGTCATGCGGTTCGGATTGTAGAAATTTGACCCGAGGCCAGTCGTTGATTTGAGGGGCGTCGCAGATCCCCTACAGCGCCGCTAGGACACGTTGGTTCATCCATCCCCTAAACTTGGATCCCTCACCGTTAGTGCTGATTCCCGGAGGGATGTCATTACACGCCCACCGCCGGAATATCCACCAAGAGTGTCGCACCTCCACGGATGCGTGCCAATCATCCTCGACCCATTGCAAAGGGAGGATGCCCCAACCCGACCTGTTGTTTTTTGCCATGGGCTTGTGCTGTGTCGCATAGTCGACGTCCGTGGAGCTGTCAGTCATGGGCTTGCAGAGACGGCTAGCTAGTGCTTCCGTGGAAAGTCCTACGTACACTACTTGCAACCATATGTTGTAGACCAGGTATATACCATTGGGGGGGCAGCCAAAGCATCCACCACCTTTTTGAAATTGCTTGCCGAGGAGGTGCCCGGTAATTTGATGGTGCATTCCGTAAATCACGTCGCCGCTTGGTTTCATTGGCTGCAACTTGCCAAACGATTTATGTGGCGTATGACAAAGGTCTGCTAGAATGTCCACAAAGACAGTAAAAAATTGGACAGAGCGGGACGGGGGGTGTTAGGAAAGTTTTGGTACATTGACCACTGCGAACTCACAGATGAGATCAACTTCGCGGGTTCCGTATGGCAACACAAGGGCTATATCCCGATGGGGGGGGGGTCCTTCTTAGCCTAGTCCGTGGACTTCCATTGCCAGTGAGGGGATCTACTAGCACACGGGCCTGTTCAAGGACTTGGGGGATCTGCGGGTGTCGGATTCCGGGTTCATCTATTGGGAGACTCCCTGGGGGAGACGGACCTTATGCCAGTTTAGGGATAACATCCTGCTGGCCACCTCGTTCCCCGACTCCCCAACCATTTGTATAGTGCAATTGGTAAGTTCCTTCCTTCAACGGCTCGGGACCCTCTGAGATCTGTGCCCCTACGATGACCATTGTACCCATGGGTGTCTGCAGCGCTCCACAATTGCCGTGGGATTCCGCATGGTGTGCGGAGAGGGAGACACACACACAGCGTATGCGCATCTAACTTCCTTGGATGCCTCATGGACACTAAAACTGGGACCACCACTGATGACCCCTTGTATGTCCTCCCCAAAATTTCTCCAATCAATCTTCACAGGAGTCACGTGCAACTCCCGCCGTTGGTGCTGAACCCCCCTCGCCTAGCTACTTACAACCACAGCCTGGGTCTAGATGGCCAGGCTGTCGGGCTATGACCCAAGAGCAGTGAGCTGCGCAAGGCTATCATCAGGGGACTTGATACTTCGCAGCACCAAGCCTAGTTTGTCGTCCGATTCCTCCATGACATCGCACCCCCCCCCCCCCTCCCCAATGCTGCATTCTTCATTATGTCTTGAGATGGGTAAAGTGCAAAGCCCAGTGGGCGGGGGTGAAGTATGCCACATGGGTACTGCCTTCGAGCATTGCACCAGCGGGGGGTCACGGGTGACCGGTGTATGGATTAGCCACCCCTACATGATCACTCGGTCTCGGTGACACTGCCGGGACATGTGTGTGTGTGAGCGCGCGGCTACGCGTGGTCCAAGACATGTCTTGCGCCCTCCCTTCCAACTCCCTTCCCCATGCAAGTATGGACCAGAACCAGAGAGGTGGAAACGTGAAGCATGTCTGCCCACCTCAGAGCTAAGGGCATAATGAACAGGGTAGCTAGCGTGACTCGAATCGGCATAGGATGTGAACAGGGAACCTCTTGCCACTGTACCCTTCAGAAAGGCGCCTAGCCTCATTGACAACTCTGCTTTTTGTTGTGGCCTGATGAACTGTTTTTGATCAGTGCACGTCTGCAACCCTCAGTGGGTTGTGCTCCGGGTCTCCTCCACGTAGTGTGTGTGTTTGTGTGTGTGTGTGTGTGTGTGTCATACACTCAAGCTGCGCCTTGTTTGTGTCTGTCACATGTGTGCGTACCCGTGGGCTGGCGGGGGGGGGGGGGGGCACATGGCAGGCAGGGCTGTAAAGGCAAGTAAGGGGGAGGGCGTGCTGGAGTTTGACCGGCGAATCAATGGTGGCCCCTGCAGGCCAAGCCCAACAAAGGGATGGCCAGAGCTCTTTGCCGTGTTCAACGGGCCGTTTGCCCGTCTCCTGACAACGGAGCTGTTCAGTCCGCCGCTGATGTGGGCACTGTGACACACAGTGCGAGGGGACGTACGTGTTGGCACGGCAGCTTTTTGTGCCCATTTCTGGTCTTTTGGGCCGCATCCTTCCATCGCTCTTCCATCCATCGCCACGATGGCATGGATTCTGCTCTGGAATTTTTGGCCGGTAGGGCTCACAGGCTCACATACACCTGCATCCATCTCCTCCATATCCCCCGCCCTCCAGGAATTCTTAGAATGGCCGAACACCGTTTGAGGAAGGGGCGGGATACCCCGCCGCCCCCGACCAAAGTGATTATCGTGGAAATGAAATTTGCAAAAGGGAAATCTTGTCACGCCATTTTTGGTACGCAAAGTTTTGGGTCCCAGACCCCCACCCACCCCCGCCTTCTGATACGCCCCCCCCCCCCCCCTTGAGGCTTAAGGCTCCGGCTGTGCACCGCGAAACGGACCGTCACAGACTGTCGCCCTCGTTGACTCCATTGTGCACATGCCATGACACAATCCGTGACGGTATGGCAGAGAGGCGCCCCCTGCAGATGCGTGGCACATACTCACAGCACACCAGGGGTAAGGGCAGGTTGTACACGGTACAGAGCGCACCGCACAGGCCGGGATCCTGGGATGCAAATGGACTCACCAGCAGATCGGTCGACGTACAAATCCGCCTCTTTCAAAATCGGTTTGGAAGCCGCAGTCCCGTATCCCCCGGGCCTCCGATGCGCCTGCGCATGGCCCGCACCGCGCGCTGAGCCTGCAGTCCATGGGAGCCCCCGCCTCTTCGCGCTGGAAAGCGCGCCCCGCAGGCCCTGCGGTGCGTTACCATTAGTCTTGAGCCGGTCCTCCCCCGATACGTCAGTACATACACACACACCTCCACACAGACCGACATCCATAATGTGGTGTTTCCCCCCCTCCGGTACCTCCGCACATACACACGTGGACACATATGTATGTGCGGCCGCATGTAGATATACACCAGTGGACACCCCGATGGACTGCACAGTCTGCCAAAGGACAACGGCAGGGCCGCCTTCCATTTCGTTCCCTCATGTTTGTAACGCTTCTATCGCAGCACTTCATAAAATTACCCGGAGCCTCGGCCGGCGGCGTTGCACTGTTGCTTCACTGCATCGAGAGAGCTCCCTGCCGTGATACTTCAACGTTTGTTTATGCAATGAACACAATTTTGATACACCGTATTTGACCCTGTCCCTCCCTCCCTCCCTCCCTCCCTCTCTCTCTCTCTCTCTTAGATTCTCTGACCCCAAAAATTGAGGCTCCATTGACCGGGTCTCTGCAAGGGAGAGGGTTGCCCAGTACCGAGACAGGCGACGGAAGAACATTGCAGGCCAAGGGGGACTGAAGCTGTGCAACAGCCTTGCTCCTTCTCGGGAATTGTAATGGGATGTTTCTGACGACCCCCCCCCCCCCCAGCCCGTCCCCTTCACACACAGTGCCCACAGACGTGACCACCAAAGAGCCCTGAAAGAACAGGGCGCCAAAGGCGTTCCAGAATTGTTTCTTCGGGGGGGGGGGGGGGGGGGGGGGGGGGCATGGGCCTCAAGGGACCGGGCACCATCCCACTGCCACAACCCCCAACCCCCCACCCACCCCTCACCGCCCCCCGTGGGGCAGGCGCGGCTGGGGCGACAGTGGCGGGTCCACACCTGCCCAATTGCGGCCTCACCGCCCCCCCCCCCCCATTCCTGCGTCGCCTTCCTCCCTCCGTCCCTCTCCAATCCCTTTCAGCCCCCCAGCCCCCCCCCCCCCCCCCACACACACTCCTCTCGTGAATTTGGATGGCCCGTTGTGTTTTTTGGGGGGAAGGGAAATACGTTTCTGAGGCTCTTCTTTGGGCTCCCATCATAGACCCCCCCCCCTCCCCAGCCCCGCGTGGGACTGCGGAGAGGACCTCCTTGGCCACACAAAGCCCCATCCGCGGCCCTCCGCCGTCGCCCCCTGCGTGTCCCCTCTGCCCCAACGCCCCCGGGGTATGCCCCGGAGCGCCCTGTCTGGGGTTTGCCGTGGCGTTCCATTGGGATGTGCGGCGGATGTCCTGGACCCAAAGGCGGTGTCCCTCTCTGATCCGCGGCCCATTGCCGTGCCGGAGGCTGAGGCCCCGTGTGCCGCATGGGCGTGGGGGACGCGGGCCACTGGGGCCCCGTGTGTTGCGGCCGTGGCCGGGGGGCCGCGGTCCTGTGGTAGAGAAGTGGGGGCCCGATGCCCCGATGACCACAGCGTTCTTGATCGACGGCCAACCCCCTGTTTTGTATACCCCCCCCCCCCCGCCCGCCGGCCGTACACCGGAGGAGGAGGGGGGGGTTACCCCCCCTGGACCCCCCCCCCCCGGCCCTCCAGACCAAAGTGGGCCATCGTGGGAAAAAACGAAAGTTACCATTGGGAAAATCTTGTCGGGCCATTTTGGTACACAAACTTTTGGGTCCCAGACCCCCCCCCCCCTCCTGCTCTCTTCTGATACGTCCTTGCTCCATCCCCTTCCGTAACCGTGCGTTGTCCAAGTGCACGATCTCCGCAACCTTGGGCCTTGTTGCCCTTGTCATCAGACGTGGTCCAGGAGTGTCGCGTGCGCACCGGGGGGGGGGGGGGGGCTGCGTGGCCCAGGACTTGTGTGCGATATTGGGGCTGTGCCTGGGCACTTTCGTGCGCCTCGGGCGCGCATGCGACCGTCCGAACAAAGCACCGGGACGAGGGGGCGCGGGCGTGTCATGCCAATCGGAGAACGGGTGTTGTCTGGTGCGCCAAGCAGCTGACGGCCGCAGTCGCTTTGTCTGCGTATGCGGGTCCTGCGGCTCGTCAGCCCCCGCCTCGGCGCGGGGCTTGGTCTGGAGCAGCCACTGACCACAGCTCATTTGGGGGGGGGGGGGGGGGGGGGCAGTGGCGCGGCGTTGCCTTGGCCCCTCCCACACGCCCATGCCCTGATCCGTCAGAGCGCCTGCGCCCCCCCGCACTTCGAGACACCTTTGGATTGCTCGGGGCGCGCGGGGCACACGCGCTCTTCCGTTCAGGCGTGCCCTGCCATACGTCATCGGTGCCGTGCGGACCGGGGGGTTGCTCTGCCGGTACGGCCGCGGGGGTCCGGGAGGGCGCTCGTGCCGCAGCGCGCGCGCGGTCCACGCTTCGGGTACGTCTGGGGACCGTCCCGGTGATGATTGCAACCATCGAGAGGCCTCTGGGAATGAACAAAGGCCACCCAGAAGCCTCTGCGAGTTACTGGCAACCGTACAAAACCCCTGGAAGACAGGCCCTGTGCTTTTCTAAGGTTCTGTGGGCTGTTCGGCTGGGGGCATCCTGCGGCGGTGCACCGGTGTTTGACCACCAGCCGGTGCTGCGGTGCTGACGCGGTGCGCGCGCGGCGCACCGACACCCTCCGGCGCCCCGCGGGCCCCGCGGGCTGCTGCTGCTGCGGCGGGGGGGGGCGGGGAGCCGGGCAGGGCCTCGCGGAGGCGATGGGGACGCGGGTCCCGGCCTGCGACGTCCAGACCGCCGGTCCGCGGCAGGTCCGCTGTCGGTGCCCTCCCCGTCCCCGTGCCCTGCGTCGTGAGGGGGGGCCGTGGGGGGCCAGGCGCGTCGGGCCACGCGCCCCGAAGCGCGGCAGCGCCCTCTTTGCGCGGGAGGGCGGTCCCATGCCCCTGCGCTGCGCCCAATGGAAGGGGCGTTCTGCGGCGCTCACGGGGCTGGGCCGGCCCCCCGGCCCCGCGGGCGATCGATGGAACTGTGGAACGATCAGAGCCCGGGATCTCCCCGTTTTTGAACGCTCCGAAGCGAGGGACACCGCGCGACGGGGGCGGCGTTCCAAGGGACCCGCAGCCACAGCCCCGGGGGGGGGGGTCGGGTGCCGGTCCCGTGCGGTCCCCGTGCCCGACAGCGCATCGTCGCATGTGCCTGGACCGCGGTACCCCCGTCCCTCGACCGTACGTCTTCGGGTTCCGGTTCGTTGCGATCGCCCTCACAACATGTTCCCCGTGACTCGCTCTGACCCATGTTCCTCTTTGAGTGCATTGTGCGCGCCACGTTGCGGGGCTTTTCGACTGTTTGTGGAGCCTCTGGGGCCCCTTTGGGTGCGTGCCGTGCTGCGCACCAAGCGTCCTGCCTGACGGCGTTGAAGGTCTGCCATGGCAAAGTGCGAATGGACCGGCAAACTGCAGGGCGCTCCTGGAGCACCCCTGTCCCCCCCCCTCTTTTTTTTCAAGGACCAGCTTGTATCAGGCCTTGCTTGTGGCGCTTTGGTGCCGCCCCCCCCACCACCTCCGGTTCGATTTCGTGGCACACGTTCCGGAAGGAGCGTCAGAGCCCATCGGAGAAATCCGTGGCCACGCCGGCCACCGTCGGAATTGGGCAAATACGGGGAGAGAAAGGCAATGTGTATGTGTGCACCCCGGGCAGAGTTTTGCTTAACAACTCAGCATGACACCCCCCCCCCCCTTTAGTGATTGGACAAAATTTTCTCCAGGCCTTCGGCCAATCAAAAATTTTTTCTGGCGCCTTTGGCGCCTCGAACAACTCAGGGTCTCCTGGGGGCCCCCCCAACAGCCCCCCTCCCCCCCTCGGACCCCCCCTCCCCCTAGCTGCCTTAGATGGTACTGTATGATACTGGCCACAGCACAAAATGTGTCGAACACAGCCCTAAGGTTCTCACCTTGGGTTGCCTGCAGGTTCTTTACACTAGAAAGAAAAAAAGCAGAAATCAAGAACAATCCATCTGTGCCGGTAGGCTCTGCTAATAGCAGCAGGCACATCATTTTGATACACAAAGAAGGCACACAATGTGCAACCATGCGGTGTCCGTGTTATCGCGGAAGCAAAGCGGAAACCCAGGCACCCAAGCGTATGTCACAAGGTTGAGGTGCACATAGAATGTGCACCCTCATGAATAATAACTCTATCCTCGGAGACCAAAAGAGACATTCCCAAGAGAAAATTCACGGAAAAAAATAAGGCAGGCCCATAGAAGACTCACTTGCCGCAGAACAGTGAATCCCAAACAAAAACTCACTCCCAAGGGAACCAAACATGCTCCCAAGAGAACAACGGCCACCCCAAGAGAACATGTTACATGTGGAGAAGGCTGCATGCTGCCAAGGAGTGCTTAAACCAGGGCAGTTCCTGGGCCTTGGGCTGGGTGTCAGTGTTGGAGGAGCTTTTGGAAACCCATCAATTGGGCACTTCCATGCAAGTGTTCCAAAGAGGAACTAGAGGAGGACACAGCTAAGCAACCGGTACACAAGTAAAATCCAGATACCCCCTCCCCTGTGTCCAACGAACACTGTGTCAGACGAACCCTTCCGTTTGGACCGTATTAATCTGGGACCTAATAAATTCGGTACTTAATCAGGTACCGGGCTCCAGAACCACGGCTTGAGGCGAAAGGTTTGGGGAAATGAGGGGCTGTTGTGATGTATCGTGCAATGTTGGTGGGCAAGTTTGTAGCGCAGGTTGTGAGGGAATGGTGTCCGTCAACTACACGACCTCTATTGCCCACCATGACTGAATGGGCTGGGTACGTGGTGCCTCGGGACGTGTTACCGCCGCTTCACAACATTGTTGCGCGCACCGAACGGCTTGTCCAACGAACACTCCCGTTCGGACCGTATTAATTTGCGACCAAATTGTTTGTTGGACATGAGGGGTGGGTACTTCGCTGGAGCCCCCTCGGGGCCGATGCAATGAACCAGGGCAACAATGCCACAAGATGAGGGAAACAACAACGGAGGGAAAGCCCCATATTGCTGTTGACACACTGGTGGGTGGGGGGGTGGGGGGGGGGGGGCACTTGGAAAAAATTTTGTGGGGGTCCCCCTTCCAGGGGTTGCTTGCAAAAAAAACTGTCGCATTACTTTTTTGTAGCATTTGGGTTTTTTTTTGGCAAGGTGTAGAAGCACAGAATTTTGTGTGGCAAATGAGTGAACGTGTGTGCACGGCCGTTTGTCGCATTGCTCAGAATGCGATATTTGAACTTGTTTTTGTACAATTTTGGATTTTGTGCATTGTGCTTTGGTGTAGAGTGGAGGCTAAGTGCAAGGGGAGGGTTGTTGTAGGAGAATGTATAAGTATGTTACATTCTTGCACCTCTTTTTTGTGCAATTGTTCCTTTTGCCTTAGTCTTCATTACATGTCATCTCCCTTCCTTTCTTCCCCCTTGAACGCCGCATGGGTAAACCATACTTCGAGGGGGTGGCATTGTATTTGTGGGGAGGGATTATCGATATTGTCGGGGACAGGACAAGTAGGACGCACACTATCGGCCATAGAGCAGTAGGGATAGCAACATCGACAACAACAGCGGTAGCACTAGCTGCAACAACAATAGTAGGAGTGGCAAGAGTAATAGCAGTAGCGGCGGCATTGGCGGCAGAAGCCAAAAAGCAGTGAAAAAGAAAATTGTAGCCAAGAAGAAGGGCAAGAAGCGTGCAATGGGCGGCGGTAGCAGCAGCAACAGCAACAACAACAACAACAACAAGCCGTCCAAGAAGAAACTGGCAGAGAAGAAGGGCAAGAAGCGAGCAACAACGCCAAGAAGTGGTAGGTAGAAAACAAGCAACGACACAACCCGCAACTGCCCAAGGGGGGAGCTAGTCAACAAACAAGCAACAACACAACTGAAACATGAAGCGCCTCGAAACGATTGCTTTTGGGGAAGGGGCACCCCCTGAGGTAGGGGTAGGCATTCCACCCTTGCACCTACTCCAAACCAAAACACGAAAAGGATTGAAACAATTACCTCTGGCGAAGGGCCACCCCAAGAGGTAGAGGTAGGCACTCCACCCTTGTGCCTACCCCAACCGAAATGCGAAGCAACCCAAAATAATTACCTCCGGGGAAGGGGTACCCCGCAAGGTAGGATAGGCACTTCAGCATTGCGCCTACCCCAACCCGAGAAGCACAGGTGCAACTGCCAAACTCGCCCCGGGGAAGTACGCTTCCACACCACAGTCGTAACAATGGCATGGTGTGGCGTCCTGGGTACGTTACGTTGGAAAGACGGCCCCAAAACTTGACCCCCACCTTTGTTGACCTGACATTGTGGGGTCTGCGTAGGCTACAGCAACCCTTTGTGCCTTGGCAAGTTGGAAACTCACCTCGAAGAGAGGTTGTTAGATCAAGTGCAGGCGCGGGCGTGGTATACCCCCCCTTTTTGGGGGTCGTTCGCGTAGCATACCCCAACGTGTGGTTTCTGACGTCCAACCCCTTGTAAAATCATCATTTTAGGACCAAAAATGATTCCCGAATGATTTTTTTTTGATTTTGTCCCCAATCCCCCCCCGCCCCCCCACACACCTACGTACCCCTTTTGGGGGGGGGGGGGGGGGGGCTAGGGGTGGGTGGGGTGGGGTGGGTGGTCAAACCTTCTTTGCGTATTGTGGCCGCCGTGTGTGTATTTGGACCTGGGTCCTGAAGAATTTTTTTCTTTTATATGGACCCCCTAACCCATGGTAGAGGTCCCGGGTCCCAACTCCGGGTACCCCCAGTTGCCCCCCCACCCCCCCCATTATGGCCCCTTGCTAGTAAGGACTTAGCCATTTTCACGGTTGATAGGGGCTGTTTAGTGACGCCTGAAAATGTTTCAAAGTTCGTTTTTTATGAAACCCTTCTGTTGCCCCTAGGATGGGTTTGGGTGATCATCTGGTGACACTTCGGGTACTTGAGCACCCATGGGGACCCACGTAGTGGCTGCTAGGCCTATGTAGCCCGTGCCATGAGCCCCCCAAAAGCCCCAAAATCACCTCGCAGAACTTGTTAGATCAAAGCCAGGCAGGCGTATATAGGGGAAAACGCCACATACCCCCCCATTTTGGGCTTTTTTGGTCCTATTCGCGTTCCTACCCCAAGGGTTGAATTGTTAGTTTAACCCCTTGTAAAATCATTATTTTGTCCAATAAACGCATCCCCGAATGAGTTTTGAGTCTAGACCCCCCTAGACCCCCCCCCTCCCCACTTGAAACCCACTTTTTAGGGCTTTTGAGGGAGGGGGTTGGGGGCTGGGGGGGCAACCCCCCTTTTTTGGGGGTGGAAAATCAAGAATCTTTTGGTTTTTTTTTGATTTTGAGCCGAAAAGGTGTTTCTAGGTCCCGACTCCATGGGGTTTGTATGGGGAGTAGTGGGACGAGCACTTGTTTATGCGGTTTATGCACTTTTCAGCCATTTTTGTTATGTTGGCAGCTTTGGCGACCTCGGTGACCCCATGGTACACACTCTGAGGGGTGTGAGTGGGGATGTTGTGACAGTATATGCCTACTAGGATACAAAAGGACGTTTTTTTTTTTTGCAGTCTTTAGCCCTGCTGAGGGCCGGTCAGAACCCGTGCCAAAGACGCGAAATGACTATTTCCACCAATAATGGCTTACACGAGTGAATGGGCCGGTACACAACCTGCTGATGCAGTTTTTCACCTTGGACAGCTCAAAAATCGAATTTTTCGAAACTTATTTTTTTGATACCGTGATCACCTAAAATGACCATCCAAGGTATGTCTCTCAGCGGAGTGTCTGGCACAGGCTGAGTCGCAACGGGTGCCCTGTCACACCCCCTCCCCTCTGTACTTTGCATAGTGGAGCACCCCAACCAAGAAGGGGACACGTGCATTGATTGGACTTCGCAGTACTGCTGGACTAATAGCTGGAATTGTCTATGGCGGGGACATTCAGTCTATTGGAACCGACCATTGATCCCCCCCCCCCCCCCTCTCTTAGTCGCCGGTAGAGCACCGGTCGCCGGCAGTCACGTCGAGCTGGCACCCCAAAAATTTGTCCCCAATGACCGATTGGTCACGGCGTGCACCTCCGGCCGGGGGGGGGGGGATGACTTTTCGGATCTCGTGTTATCGATAGAGCTAGCACCGATGTTTGAGGCCGCCTTTCCATCTCCTCCCCCCCCCCCCCCCTGTTGACTGTATGGCTGAGTGGGACCAGCATTGCGCAAATACACCCCAGACACAGCACGAACCACCGTGAGACACGGAAGGGCTTCTGTTTGTTTCATTGCCATTGCCGCTTTACCCACACTACTATCACTACTTACACGACCGGCCATATGACGATACAGGGACTGCAATCAAAGTGGCCAGCTAACTCCTACCCTAGCAGGTCCTGAGAGCATTGAAGTGGCTTCAAAAGCCCTACCGTGTCAGGATCCCCAAAGCAGTGAAGTCTTGGGTAGCGTCCAGGAAACTGTTGGCAACATTGCTGGTCCCCATTGTTCCCCATTACTGTTGGTTGGGGTTTCTAGACGGGGGCCATGCTGCAAGTCACCGAATCACTCGAGTTCAACCGGGATGTTGTTTGGCTGTCTCCCAGCCAGAATGTGACTGGCCCCCTGACGACCAAGGCATGGCTCATTCACACACTGGACACCAAATGTGCTTGGGCTATGTGGGGCTGGAACGGGCACAGATCAGGAAAGAGAAGATGTGGTCAGAGCACTCAACCTCCGGACACCCCTGCTCACAGTGTGGGGCTCGTGGTCCGGAAAGGGACTGACCCCCGCCCCTCCTCCACGACCTTTCGTTCTCAAGTGTGCCCGGGGACAGGGGCCGCAGGGGAGAGCGCCACACACAACCCCAAACAAAGCCCGAACCGTATGTGCGCTGCTGGTACCGTGCAGCGTTTCATGGCCAGGGCGCGGCAAACAAGGGCAAACAACCATTAGAAAGACTGGAGAACTGCGGTAAAATGGAATGACAACAGCAACACAAAGGGGTCGAAAGATGAGGCATGTGCAGCGAATGCAAACCCTTGGGCCAAAGGGTCAAAGACTGTGCAGACACTTCATTTGGGGCTGGCGTTGTTGTGACTACCATTTTACAGATCACTGTTGTACCTGGACAACATCACCTGGATCACATCAGCCGTTGACACAGCCCCCCCCACACCACAGACACACACAGCCTTGGGAAAGAGCATATGGGAGGTTTAGGGCCGGGCAGAATGAGCCCAACCGCCTTCAAAGAGAGCTCATTATTGGCGTGCCAACAGATGTCGTTTTCGGGGCTGCCCCCGATCATTGGGGACTGGTCCCAATGCGATGTCCGGCGCTGGCTGGAGACGATCCTCTGCGCCCGATTCCCCAGTCACTCGTTCTCGGACACGCTTGCGGCGGTGGAGACCACACATCTGATCGACGGCCGCCTGCTTCTGGACCTCAGTGACGCCGAGTGGCAGGAGGCGATCCCCTCCATCGGGGCCCGGAAGGTGGTGAAGCATGAAGTGGCCAAGCTCGCGTCCTGTAAGCCATCCCTCGCGGTGCCAAACGCACGCTCTCCAATGGCAGCATCACTGTCGGCCGGTCGAACGCCTACCGCAAGGTACCTCGCCCCCAATTTGGGCCCTTTGTCCAAGACACTGGGGACGCTGGGATCAGATGCGGGTTGCGAGTCAGCCTTCAATGAGTCCAATTTTGGTTTGATTCCGAGGGAACATCTCGATACCAAGAAAGAAATGAAAGGGAGAGCCATGAGCAGTCGTGAAACAGTTGCCGAACGACGCCTCTTGACAATGCCTGCATCAGCGAGGCTGTTCTTATGCCCAAGCTGCGCCATGTCCACGCTCCACCCCCCACAACAGGCGTGCGTCAAGATCAGAGACAACAATGATTTGTGGCGACACTGCTCCCAGTGATCGTGTTAGGGTAGGTTGAGGGCAGGAGTAGCGGGTTGCATGGTCTCTATATGCGCCATGTACTGTGCACTTGATTGTAGCGTAGGCCCGTTGCTACATAAAGAGAGTATGTTAGCGCGCCGGGCAACGTTTTCCCTGATTTCCCCAGCTGTCCGCCCTTTTCCTCATTTTTTGTCCCCGTGTTGGGGACCCCCGAGAAGGCAGGGGTGATGTAGCCATTCCGCCCACACGTGGGCCCCCGAGACGGCAGGGGTTCGGTAGCCTGGGCTGGAGGAGGGAGTGATGTTTGGGGGTAGAGCATTGGGACAGATGGCCGGATTTGGATGGCGGGCGCACGCCGGGCAAACGTACCCTCAAAGTCTGGCGGCAACGCTAGCCCCAAATGAAGTGTGTGCACAGTCTTTGACCCTTCGGCCCAAGGGTTTGCATTCGCTGCACATGCCTCATCTTGGACCCTTTGTGCTGCTGTCGTCATTCCATTTTACCGCAGTACAGCCGTCTCTATGATCGTTGTTGTTTGCCCTTGTTTGCCGCGATTTGGCCATGAAACGCTGCGCGGTGTCAGCAGCGGACGGGCGGTTCGAGCACCGGCGCGTCGGTACTTTGTTTGGGTTTGTTTGTGACGCGCTCCCCTGCGGCCCCTGTCCCCAGGCACACTTGAGAACGAAAGGTCGTGGACGCGGCCTGGAGCCTTCTTCCCTCACCCTACATCGTGTCTCTCCGTCTCTGTTGCACCCCAGCTGCGAGAGTGTGTTGAGTGAGTGTGGAGTATCGCGCTATGTGTGGGTGGCGAGGGGGGTAAGCGAGTGGAGGTGAGGCAACTGCCCACCTCCCATTTGACTGTTCCCATCGCATGCCCCTCCCCCCCCTCCCCCTGCTGCTGCTACACCTGACATGAGCAGTTGTAGTGTGAAACGCGAAGCCTGAGCTTGATCACGGCAAAAACATACTCGGGCAGAGAGAAGGATCGTTCTGCTTTGCCCATCTTCATTGCCCTGCGAGCCCGGGCGAGCAGCGAGCACATGCCATCCCCCCCCCCCCCCGGACACCCCATCCCCTCCCTCCCGACACCCCGTTTTGCCCCCCCCCCCCCCGGCGCCGGACAGAAGGGTGGCCTAACATGGAGAGATGGACGCGTTGCACAAGATGGGGGGGTGGCAATTGGGGAGGGGCCTGGGGAGGAACAAACGTGTTCAATCGGTTGCACTCGTGCAAGGGCTGCCCTGACGCACCCCCTCCCCGCTGTTCCCTCGTGTGCCTTCCCTCCTCCACTGCTCCCTCTCAGGAGCAGCTTCGACGCTTCTGCTTCTGCTTTAGCAGCCCACCGGAGGTCAGAGAAATTCCAGCAATTGGCGCTGACGCCCTTGTCCTTGGCCCGAGACACCTCCGCCGCGGAATGGATTGAGTCACGCATGATGTCGGTTGAGGTGTTCTACCTCCCGCCTGCCATGACACTCTGCCTCTGCTCGGCACTTTGCGACCATCCTAACGCCTCTTCCAGCCTGTGCCTGACACGTCCCAGAGGCCCCAGGCCGTCCCCATCCTGCGCCAGCACGGCCGCTCTTCCAGCCGTAATGAGCCATGAAACGGTCACTGCAGCCGTGGATTGTGGCGTCCACTGAGCACGTTTGCTGTGGCCGGTTCTAATTGGGTTGGGACTGCGTCTGTCGATGTGCGCTCAGTGAAATAGAGAGGCAACGTCCGCCCCGCCACAGTTTGGGCGCGGGATGGAGGTCGCTATCCCACGCAACGCTGTTGGGTGTTGGTGAGGGTTGAGGAGGTATTCAGGGGGGAGGCTGAGGGTTGCAAAGGTTGTGGAGGGTTGTGAAGGGTTGTGAAGGGTTGTGGAGGGTTGTGGAGGGTTGTGGAGGGTTGTGAAGGGTTGTGGAGGGTTGTGGAGGGTTGTGGAGGGTTGTGAAGGGTTGTGGAGGGTTGTGGAGGGTTGTGGAGGGTTGTGGAGGGTTGTGGAGGGTTGTGGAGGGTTGTGGAGGGTTGTGGAGGCAACGGTGATGGCGGTTGCCGAGTGAAGATGATTTAGAGTCGTTGGGGTCTTGGTGAGAGCCGCACACTCTGAGACGGTGACCAATGCAAGCGATCACTGAGTACGTGTGCCGCTTGGTGCTTCCGGTTGGGCGCTGGCTGGGGGCGTGGGGGGGGGCTGAGCGAAGGTTAATGCCGCATGGATCCTGGATGTCTTGACCGCCACAAGCCGCCTCCGATGGAGAAGCAGAAATGGTGGGGTCAAGACAGCAGCTTGGCGGGCCTTGGGGAGAAGATCGGCACTGCATCGTGCGGTGAAGAATAAACGGGTGACTGTCCAGGGCCCCGTAAGGAAACCACCGATGGACTACATGTCACACAGGGGGCGATGACTTGACGTGCGCCGAATCGCTGAGGGACACAACACTTTAGGATCGTTCGGCGACGGCACGTCGTATACCCCCCCATCGGGGCTGACCCGGAGGTGGAACGCAAAACTGGGGAAGTAATAGGCTACACCCCCTTCAAACACACACCCCGCGTAGCACAGCACAGTCCTGCACTGGAGCGACTGCTGTTCAGACCGGATACCGCAACGCTGACTGCCAGTCCCATAAATAAACAAGTGTAATATATTGAATGCAATAATTGTTGTGAATGTAAGAACATTTAAAAAGATATGCAAAAATGTTAATTTGTGACCCCCAAACTGCCGGTCACCGTTTTGGTGGCCCAAATCTTGGGGTGCACTGTGCGTATGTGTGGCGCCGTAAATGTGGGGTGTGCAGGTGCGAAAAGTGCCGTAAACACCATGGAGATTTCCATTAAGTGTAGGGATTGCCAAAAGGGGGATGGTAGGCGGTTTGGCACATTTCTAATGTAAGCGTTTACGGCGTCACCACCGCAAACATTTACGGCGCTGGCGCCGTAAATTGGCAGGGGTATTGGAGGGGGAGCAGTCAGGTAGCAGGGAGATTCGACCCCCCTCCCCCCAGGAATACAGACTACACCCCTCCTTGGATCCCTGTCAGACGGAGAAGGGCAGAGATGAACAAATTGGGAGTAACCTGCATAGTCCACTTACGGGGGTGAACTGAGCTTTCCATCCCCCCCCCCCCCGTTTCGGGGACCCGGTTTCCCCGAATCAGCCCAAAACGTTGGCCCAAATCAGTGGACTTCTGATGGTTGTGGTAAAAAAGACCATTTGCTGAAGGTGTTTGTGTTGTGGTGATGCACACCTCTGTGCAACTGTGTTCCATTTCTGTTAATAGGCAAGTCTCATGACACAGTGCTCTGTTTGTGGCAACAAGGGGTCAACATTGACTTCAACCGATGACCTTGACGCAATTGTTGTGCAATGCAACAACAGGCCCAGGTTCATCAACATTCCAAGTTGGGCACTGTAGTTACAATCATCACCCATGTTCCCATGTTTCCATGGAATTTGTGTGTGTGTGTGTGTGTGTTTGCCATCATGACGCGTGGTGTGAAGAGCGTGGAGATCACAAGTTTGAAGACTAGCAATGTTTCCATGCATTTTGTGTGGGCATTTGACAGTCCCATCAGGTTGAAAATTGCAGGAAAAGTGTAAAATTTTCCCGTCTGCGGGAAGTTGGACTTGAACCTGGGACCTCCCAAATGCCAGTGCAGTGCATATGCCACTAGTGCAACTGCTTTCCCTGCTTTGTAGGGTGCGAAGACCGCATGCAAACTGACCAATGAAGAAAATTTTTCGGAAGTGGACGGAAATATTATAATTCCACACGACTCTAACAACACAGCAAGCAAAGGGAACGTGTGTTGGGGGCCTAGGACCGAGTTTTTGAAACCGAAATGCAGCACCTGCCCTGATTTGTGGCAATTTACTTCAGCCTGAAACGTTGAGCCCAACTCAGTGGACCCCCCCCTCCCCCCGAAATGGGGGGGGGGTGCCACACATTGGTGTGTCCCAATGGAACACACCAATGAACACCACCAAAGGGGTATCATTCTGTATTGGGTACACATTTACGGCACAAGCGCCGTAAAATGAGAGGGGTCAAATTCCGACGATTATCGTGGCAATGGGGTCTTTGTGGCAGTGCCCTTCACCAGCACCAGCCAGAAAATGTCACGGTGCATCTAAACACAGTGACAAAAGTTGAAACTGCAAACATTACAAACTGCCATGGGCAGGGGTCATGAAAATATGGGGGTGATCTCAAAAGGTTTCCACACCAGCCTAATGGGATCCAACAGTTGAAGTTGTTGGGTTGTCTTTTCGGGGGTGGTTTGAAAGGGGCCGTGAGAGCCAGAAATTCGTCCAAGTGGGGAGCCCCCAAGTCTCGCTGCAGTGCACCACCTTCCTAAATATCTTGTTTCCGACGATTATCGCGACATTGGGGTTTTTGTGGCACTTGTGTTTTTGTGCCCGTCATTAGCACCAATGACAAATGTAACCAGCGTGTCCTTGGGTGCACCCTGGCCCATGCGTGCTGCAATCGTGTGTGTGCAGTCTAGTTGAACCTGGTTTCCAGTCACCAGACAGGCTACTTTTTTTTTTTACGGTGCCAGCGCCTCAAACATTTTTGCAGGGAGATGTGACATTGAGCGTTGGTCTCTACACCAAACATTACACAAAATGGGAGCATTGATAGAGTGTTTGGATCTCATTTGATCAATATTTCCCTCCTTGCAGTTGTCCAGCTAGGGAGATGTCTTTTGAACTTTCTGGAAAATGCAACTTATAGCAATCTATCTTTTTGTGAGCATGCTTTACACATTCCCCTAGGGTTGCCAATGACCCATCGTAGCATATCTGAACAAGGTCCAGATCGTGCGCAACTAGTGTAAACTGTTGCCAGAACTGTGTTTGTCAGATACAACTCGGTGTAGATGTAGATGTGTAAAATGCAAAATTTGACCAAGATTCGTCAATGTTTACGGCGCTGGCGGCATAAAATTTTCAATGGTCATGCATGCGATCCAGGAGGTTAGAGCCCTGTCGTGCGCATGTTTTCAAAAAGAGTGCATTTTTTACGGCGCCCTGGCTTTCGGGGTTTACGGCTATACGTGTGCGCCCCAAGTAAATCGACGCTGAACGCACGTCTTCTCGACCGCTCCCTTGGGCCTTGGCCGCTCCTCAAGTGAGGCAACAAACCCCCGCTGCACATCTCCTTTAACCGCCGGCTCACGCCCCATGTCCCTTTGTTGCACACCCCTGCACACCGCAGGCCACTGGGACCCTCCTTGACCTCTCGCGCTGCTCCAAGGGCCCGCCGCCCGACGCGGACGCCTGCGCCCCCGGCCAAACCGCCGGGGCCGACCCCGCGGGCCCCGTGCGCACGCCGCTGCTCGGGCGGCGCCGGCGCACGCTGGGGCTGGAGGGCCCGCTTGCACTGGAGCTCCCGCGCGCGACCTCTGCCACCGTCAGCGAACCGTGCCACCGCCCAATGAAGTCGATGACCTCCCCCCGCTGGTCGACGACCCCCTCGCCCCCAGGGCCCAAGGCTGCCCCCAAAAAGGCGTTGGGCGTGACCGAGCCCCCGTCGCACCGACACCCGCCGGCCCCCACGTCCCCCACAAGCCCCGCCCACGCCCCGGAGCCCCTCACGCGCAGCCCCAACGTCGACGGACGTCACGTGCGCTTCGACGGGCCCTCGCGCGTCGCCGGCCGCGCGATCCCCCCGCCGAATGCCGCGGGCACGGGCCGCTCGGTCCTCGGGGTCCTCGACACCCGAGTGAACGCCGCGGGGCAGTACCAGAGCGGCATCTGGGGGCAGAACAGCGAGTTCCAAAGCATCGGTTCTGATCAGGTGTTGCCCCGGGGCCGGGCCGCTCGGTCGCCGGACCCAGACTGGCCACTAGCGTCCGCCAAGCCTGACACAATCAGGCGGGGCTCGTCCCTACTGAGCTCTGCACTGCATGCAGTAGATTCCTATCGAGTTCTGGATTTGAGTGGGGCCGGTATTACCCGGTGGCGCATATCACAGGACTGTTGTCTGACGAAACCCGCATGCCTTGCCGGACGCTAGTTGCATGTCTGGCCGGACGCCTCCGCTTTCGCGTCCGCAAGCCCTCCGTACACCAGCGCACAGTCCCTTCACAGCCCGAAGGCCATCCCCCTCCCCATCCAAAGCCATCCACACACAGCCTGACCCCCCCCTGCCACACCGTTGGGGCGACACACTCCCGTGCCTGACCCAAGCACATGACACGGGGCACAGTGGCACACCGGACCGTACCGCGCCGTGCTGTACCGCGCCGCACCGCACTGCACCATTACCCCCACCATTCCCAGTCCTATTACCATTGCCATTACCATTACCGTCACCGTACCGTACCGTGCCATGCCAAACCGTGCAAATATTAGTTGTTTGCGAAGGTAATTAATTCCCAGCACAAGGTGTGAAAAAGACGCAGACATACTCAAAATCACTTCTCAGCCCCCACGCTCTCAAGGGAGTGACCACGGCAGTAAGTCCCAGCGTGCTGGCACTGAGAAGCGAGCAGGGGAGAGACTCCTTCCCTCGCGTAGCAACTCAACCAGAAAAGGGACGCACCACGTCGTCAAGCGCCCGGACCAAGCCGGGAGAAGGGGGCCAGCAAGGGGCCCTACGCACCTCCACCCAACACGGGACACCACCGTCAACCCAGCAACAACTCGCTCCTATGTTGAGGTGGTCCGGGGAGTCGCGCAACGAAGTGGGCGGCCAGCGACGGTAAGAGGCCCACCCCACGTCACCCGCTACATCCTACTCCCCCGTGCACCCACGCATCCCCCACGACCCCCGTCCGCGCAGCAAAGGCATGAAGGAGAGGGTAGGGGGTTTGTGTTGCGCTCGCCAAAGGATGGACTGAGCGCGGGAACTTGGAGGAGAAAGGTTGTTATGTGCCCCCGTCGGGGAAACGACCCCGCAAGTGGCCATCCCAGGGCCCACCAGCCGCCGTTGGGGAGAGGTACCTCACCGCCGGCTTGGGATGGCCGCTTGGACGCACCTGGCCAACGGCGAAGGCATTTGCCTTCCTCTGCGTGGACTCGACGCAGAGAAGTGAAACAGGGCAAGTCCGGGGGCTCCGTTGGCACAACCGACCAAGGGAAAGGGAAGGGAAGGAGTGTGGTGAGGCCGATGGGCACGGTGGCCTACAGAGGGAAAGGCCAAGGGAAGGGAAAGGGGAGGGGAGAGGGAAGGTTAGGGCAAGGAGGAAGAGGAAGGTCAAAGGGTGGTGAGAAGCTGATGGGCACCACCGCCTATGGAGGGAAAGGGTCCAAGGGAAGGGCAGCGAATGGCGATCGGCCAGTAGGCGCCGCCAGCTGCAGACGAGATCATCACACCATGGCGTCATGCCAAAACCCCCACATACCACGCCTGACGTGGAGTGCCCCCACACGGGGGCTGTATGGCGCGAAAGGCGCTCTACGTGCAGAAGAAGAGGCACGACAACAACCCCGTTGGTCACAAAGCCATGGAGCGGAAGCGTCGGAGCAGTGGAGAGAAGTGAGGTGTGGAAAAGGACAGGACACGAGATGGAGCAAGGGTGGAAAGGGAACATGGCTGCCAGAAGAAGGATTGAAGGTGACCAACTATTGGGGTGCTCTATATAGGTGGACGGCCCAAAAAGGAAAAGGTAAGGGAACCCTCGGAAGGGGAGGAACGGTTGACCCAGGTTGGGTGAATGATGAGGAGGGCGGAGGAGTTCGCTTGCCGAGCCAAACACCGGAATTGGGAAGGAGAAAAGGGATAGGGAAGGGGAAGGGAGGAAAAGGCAAAGGGAAGGGGAGACAACACGTGGAACACACAGAAGCAAGGAGTGGAAGAGGAATCCGTCTGAGGATCCAGCATCAGCATCACCAAGGAATGGAACGCACCGAGGAAAGGAGAAGTAGGGGAATGGAAAGGAGGATGCACTATCCATGGTACAAAGAGAAGGTACCACTACAACGAACAACAGTGGAAGGAGAGGTGAGATGGACATGGCAGCAGCATTTTGAGGATTGCCGCAGAGTATGGCAAGAAGGTCCCAAAGCACAAAAGTTGCGTCGATTGTGGCAACTAATAAAGGAAGAACAATGGAAATGGACGACAAGTGGACAAGAACATCGGATCCCAAGATGGGAAGAGGAAGGAGTGGCGGAAGCATACATGATGTACCACAAGCCGACAGGCAAAGCGTACGCGGGAGTAGCGTATAATGGACACCAAGCACGGTTAAAGAAGAGATGGAGCAACCGTTGGGGGGATGAAGACTTGGTAAGTAGGGTGATGAGAACAAGTGAATCAATGGCGGATTGGATAGTATGGCCCGTGGAGAGGTTTCCCGGACAACGAAGAGGGCACATGGCGTTTTGGAGGAGGTCAAGCATGAGGGAGGGGTTTTGGGCCACACACTTGGAAAGTTGGTGGCCAAAAGGGTTCAATGAGGGAACGACAGGAGGGGAGCACAGGGAAGGGGCCAGAAGGGATTGGGCACACAGAAGGTACACATTCCAGAGGGCGCACAGGGAAGGTTTGGAAGAAAGGTGGGGGGAGACGAGGAAAAGCCTCAAGAGAACGTTGGAAAAGATTCACAACAAGGAGACCACAGTGGCGGAGGTGGTCAAAAAGATGTTGGTGCAGGAAGCAAAGAAGTTCTTGCAAGTGATATATGGAGATGGAGTCACCGGACAAGACGTACAACAACTCGAGAGAGCATTGAGGACCAAGATAAACACCCAAAAGGAGGAAAAGAGAAAGCCCATGGGTGACTACATCAAGCTCTTGATCACGCACAAGGCTTGGGGTAAAGTGAGAATCAGGGATGTCCTCAGAGACCCTGAAGTAGTCCATAGGCACCCGGAGCCTGAGGTCGCAGAAACCATGTGGGTGTGTGAGAAGAATGTCCCGCCAATTTCCACGTGGTTGTTGAACTACACGGACATCGACAAGGAAGAAGGATTGACAGAGGAGGAAAAAAGGGTCTTTGTGAAATGGGATGAGCAATTTGGGCATCTCAAGACAGAAGAACAACCATGGGTGACATCGTGCAACTGTTTCAAGCATGTGCCGTATCCAAGGAAGGAGGAAGTATGGAGGGGCCATGTGGTCGTGACAGAGATGGCGGGCTTCAATAGTCCAATAATGGAAGACGTGGAGAAAAAAGGATACAAATTCAAGCAGCAAGAGCCAGAATGGAAGGTGCTCCACAACTTGGAAGAGGGGTTAACGGAGTACATCGAGTACAAAGTACGAAGTGGAGCAGGGCAAAGAGAGGACTACGAAGGCTGGAAAGACTTGATCAAGAAAAAAGTGATGTGGCAAGTGGACAAGGAGGTTCACACGTTGCCACAAGGGACGGAAGGGATGCAAAAAGTGAAGGACATGAAGAAAGATTTTGCTTTCTTGAAGGAGGATAGGGGTCCGCACAACTGGGTTGGCGTATGTAAGCGACTATACAAGCACCGGAGGGACATATACCTCCAAAGTGATGGGTTTGAGGTCGCGCCGGAAAGTGAGGAGGCCATCCTACAACGCCACGAAGACTACCACGCGGAGAGGCTCCTCGCAGTCAACAGAAGGTTGCCGTACATATATGGAATATGGAAGGCCCAGAAAGAAAACATACGATGGATTAGTGGAGCAAGGAAACAAACCGAAGAAGAGAAAGACAAGCCCGAAGCAAGCATAGCAGGAGTCGGAGAGGTCTTGGTGCAAGCATTAACGCAAGTATGCAGAAGCTTGAAACGCAAGGATGTGGAATGGAGGAAGAAAGGGAACCCGAAGAGGGTGTGGTGGATAGATAGTGTGGAGGAGTTCATGCAGCCGGTCCGATTTGAGGAGGAATTGATAGCGCAATGTAAAGCTTCGGCGGAAGTGGGAGATTTCGTGGCGATGTACCCAAGCATGGATCAAGACTACGTCTCCACAAACGTGTTGGAGGCAATCGAGGAGGCTTGGGACTGGGAAGAACAAACTGCAAAGGAGGACAAGGATGGGGAGGAGGAGGAAGAGCTACGGGTCGGAAAAGATGGTTGGTGGCTTGGACGAAAGGGGGAGGAACCCCAAGCTGACAGCTGGAGCAAGAGAGAAGTGAAGGAGATGGTGCAGTGGGTACTAAACAACGGATATGTCAAGCAAGGGGGTGTGGTGTACAAGCAAAAGAAAGGTTTCGGAATGGGACTGAAATGTGCCGTCTTCTTGGCGAACTTGGCGTGTTATGGGACGGAGAAGAGGTTCGCGGAAGAAGAAGGAAGGAGGCCGGAGCAAGTGGAACACAACTATCGCTTTGTGGATGACATGTTTTCCTTGACCGGCGTCGTACCTGGGGAGGAAGCATACAAACTCAAAAGGACGGTCCGAAGAGCCGCTGATGGAGGCCACCTTGTCTTCTTGGGGGCTGACTTGTGGTGGAGAGAGGATGAGAAAGGGCGCATCAAGTTTGAAACCGGAGTGCATTGGAGAGAGAAGGACTATCCCATAAAAATAAGGCGATATCCAGTGAGGGATAGCATGATCTTGGACGCCCAAAGGTTGGGAGTATTGACAGGGCAATACATCAGAGCATTGAGGTTGTGCTCAGTTTTGCGATTATTCAAGGAGGCGATCCAAACCATCACCAAAACGGCCACACAGCGAGGCTATGGGACACACGAGCAAAAGAAACAATGGGGCAAGTTCTTGCGAGTGTGGTGGGGTGGACAAGACATCACCATGGGGGAGATGCACGTGTGGTTTGGACGGATGCAACGGTGGGTAAGGAAGGAGATCTCAAAAGAAGAGAGGAGAAAGAAGAGATGTTGGTACGGGTGGAGGTGTCGGAGAAAGAGCTGCCCGTTTGAGCACGTACCACCGCCACCGAAAGTGTGGACACCGCCGGAAGGCGGGCTGGAACCCCAAAGGAGGGAAGCCAAAAATCCGCACCCACAAGGGGTGAGAACAACTGAGATCGTCGGAGAGGAAGAGGAGATGAAGAACTGTGGTGTGTGGCGGGAGACGGTGGTGGTGGTGGACTTGAGGGAACCACCGTTGGTGGCGCCAACGCAAAGCGACAACCGCAAAGTTGGGTGCGCCGAGACCACGGAGGCTGCAAGCACCAACAAAAGCCTGACAAATGATGTTGAGAGACAACAAAAGGAAGAACAAGCGAAGCAGCAGGAGAGGGAGAGCCAAGACGACAAAGGGACAAAAGAAGTGGAAGACGGTGACACCGACAGTGACGTATCAATCTTGACATGGCTGCAAGGCTTGAAGACAAGGGGCGAAGGAGGGCAAATGGAGGGACACAAGGACTTGCGGCCGGAGGTGGTGGACGATGAGGCGACCGTGGAGCAACAAAGGCAAGAGAGGAAGAGCCACACCGAAGACCATGGAGGGCCTCGTCCATCACCACAAGTGGGGCTAGAGGTGGGGGAGAAGGAGGAGAAGGAAGAAGACCACAAGCAAAAGGAGAAGAGCGAAATCCAAAGCCACAAGGAACAATATCCACCGCAGCGGCAAGAGGATGAGCAGCAAGGTGAAGAAAGCGGAGGACATGGAGAAGATAGTGACACCAACAGTGACATATCAATCTTGAGATGGTTGCAAGGGCTGAGGAAAGAGGAAGCGGGAGGCCAAAGCCAGGAGAACCCAGAGTTAGACGTGGTGGAAGAAGAAGAGACAAAGAAACAACCAAGGCAGGAGGTGAGAAGAAATGCCCCTGGCCAGGAAGAGCCAGAACCATCTCGAGAAGTGGCAGTGGATGGGGTGGAGAAGGGGGTGTTGGACGAACAACCAGGTCCAAAAGCGACAAAGAACAAGGACCGCAGCAAGGTACAACACCCAACAGGAGTGGGAAACCACGGGTTGAAGGAAGCCGAAGAGAGGGGGCCGACAGAAGAGAAGGTGACCTCGGAGGAGGGGAAATCAAGACGAACAAAGCCACAACCAAGAAAGGGTGAATGGCAAGTGGAGCTCCCCAAGGACATATTGGAGACATGGAACCAAGCAGTCCGGGAAGCGGCAAGCCAAGGGAAAGAGACCATGGGATTGTTGTGGGGGACAAGGACCGAAAATGGGGTCAAAGTAGGGGGTCTACACATACCAAGACACGACGTACAAACAAGCCACCACTGTGCAGTGGGAGATGAGGCGCTCACAGAGGCGGTCAGTTGGGGCGCATCCTTGGGAGGAAAATTGGTTGGTTGGATACACACGCATCCAGGACATGTGCCGGTACTATCAGCCTTGGACGTGTGCACCCTCAACACAATTGGCCAAACGCTATGGTCAATTATACCGGAAGGAGGCCCAGCAGTTGGAGTGGTGCAAAGTTGGACCTCTCCAGCGGAGGAAGTGGCGTGTGCCCCACTGAAGGGGGGTCTAAAGGCCTACACAATGTCTGTCTTGGGCATGGAGGTGGCAAACAGATGTGCCGCAATCCGCCGAAAGAAACCGGGAGTGGATCACCTATACCATGAACATCTTGCTGGAGTTTGGGATGATGATGACCCTCACCCGGTTGGGAGGGAGCAAGAGGAAGTGCCGGTGGTCCTCGTGGAGGCCGAGGATGGTGGTTGTATGGACATGGGAAACAACAGGTGGTGGACCACATGGTTGGGAGCAGGAAGCACACCTAAGGAAAAGGAGAACACCAAGCCCGACAACAATGAGGAGAGTGATAGCAGCACGAGCAGCAACGGGACAGCGAGCACGGTTGGACCCGAAGCTTGGTCGCAAAAGCGTGGTCCCAAGCACGCATGTGGGCTATGCTGCAGACCGTTGAGGGCCAAGGAGGGAGCAGTGAGGTGCAGCCAGGGGCACTGGATGCACTTGAAGTGTGCTGGGGTCACTGTCTCCCAGGCGAAGAAGGTGTTTCGCAGCAACAGGGTGTTCCAGTGTAGGTGCAGAAAGGCAAGGCCAGCCAAATGGTTGCGGGAGGAAAGAGAGAGGCACAAGCAGAGGAGGAGAGAACAACGCAGCAAAGCGAGGAATGCAGGGGTGGCGCCGGAGGAACAACCCCCCAAGCCACAAGCACGGGCCGAACCACAGCAAAGTGACTCCGAGAGACCGGAAGTGGTTGGAGTGGATGGCCATCGCATTGTTCTCGGGGGAAGAGTAGCACTAACAGGCATGAAGAAAAAGATGGAATTGGAGGGGAAGACAGGGGAGGTTGAAAGCATCATCGAGGAACAAGGAAAAGTAAGACTCCGAATGGACTGTGGCAGAAGGGTGTTGGTGTCATTGGATAGGGTCAGGGTGCAAGAGGTGGAGCACATGGGAGGCGCCGAGGACTCAAAAGCTGCCCAACAACAACAGCACGGGGAAGAAACAAAAGGACGCGGGGTGGCGGGAGACAATGAACCGCACGGAAGAAAGGAGGAAAGGAGTGAAGAAGGAGAGATGGGAGGGCAGGAAGAAACATTTGAACTATGGAATGGGGTGAGGCTAGTAGGGATGAGACAACCGGAGTTGGAGGGCCACAAGGGGGTGTTGGAGGAGATCTACAAGGACAAAGTGCAAGTGTTGTTAGTGGGAGGGATGCGCCGAGTAAAAGTGGACAAGAAGAAGGTGGTCCCGGAGGTAGTTCAGCCCGTTGAGGTGCTGCCCCCGGGTTTTGAAGGATGGAGCTTTCTTGAACAGATTGGAGTGGGTAGTGCACCCACCATGGATGAAGTGAAGACCGCATACAAAAAGTGGGTGTTACGGTTACATCCGGACAAGAACATGAACAACATTGCCAAAGCCACCCACCTGTTCAAAAGGTTGACCTCCGGCTACGAGGGATGGAAAAGTGCGCCCGGGGTGACACCGCCAAGGCCGGCGGAGGAACCACCCAACTACCAGTTCAACCCCACATACTTTCGATCCAATTTCTGCAACAGCACAAGTTCGGCGGGGCAAACAGCCCCGGAGGAAGCGCCACCAAGTGCCAAAAACCCAGAAACGGAGGGCGATGGAGAGGGTTTTTGGTCTTTCTTGTGGGGAAGCAAAAGGTCCGGTCGTTCCGAACATGCGAGTGGAATGGGGGCTAGCCACGGTGAGGGTACACCGAAGGGCGCACCGCCACCGGGGTCGGGACCGCAACGGACCCGCCGCCTCTTGTTCCATGAGAAGTTCCGGTGGCACACGCACCACGTCCGTGCCATCCAAGCGGACCGGATCCTCGCTGAGAAAAGGAGGAGAGGGTGGTTCTCCGACTACCCCGAGGCAGGAAGCAACATGTACTTATTGGCACCAGACCAGGTGTACAAAGTGCGAGTGCTAGCCTCAACGGTATGGGTGCCGGAGGTGAGACGTTGGGAGCCGGAGGTGTTCATCATCGGGGAGGGCATCAACTTCACAGTGGAGGACACAACCAGGTTGATGCAAAACTTGCACAGGGCAAACGTGATTGCCGAGCAAGTAGGCATCCGGCTGTACAAGGAGTAGAAGATGGAAGCCAAGTGAGAAGCGGACAAGCCCCACCCGCGGGTGACAAGAGGTCGTGGAAGCGCACGGTCCCACAGTTCCGACGGCGTCAAGGTGACGGGGTGCAAATTGATCAGCGCAGTGCCGAGCACAAAGGCGCGACCCGGAACGCACCATGGCATGGCCTAGGCCTTGAAGCAAGAGGGACTGAGACCGGGCGCCAAGCGACCCAGGAACCCAAGGGACGGGCAACCCGGCGCCGGGAGGAGAAAGAAGAACAATGAAAGCAAAAAGCCTGATGGAAAGGAGAGTCTCACACCATCAACATGGCTCTGCTGGGGAGGAGAAGATCCTCCAGCCACCGAGACTCACACTGGGGAGCCGCGGCCCCCAGTGATACAGCAACAAGGCACAACGATGTGGTCTGAGGTACGGCCGTGGACGGGCCTCTGGACCCATGCCCAATGGAGACGGCGCCGCAGTCTCCATTGGATGCGCCCCGGCTACCACAACGCGCAGCGAGCTTTCTCGCCGGCGGAGTAGGGGGCAAGGCCAAACAACAGGCAGGGGGAAGGCAACCCCCGCACTTTTTTAGCCAGGGTGGTGACCAACACCAACCGGAACAAAACAATGAACTCTACACGTGCACCGAGTTCTTCTCGGGGGGTCCAATGGGGCCTCAGCGAGATGCCCGATGTGGCAACGCAAGCCCACCGGGGGCCGCGCTCTCAAGGGAGTGACCACGGCAGTAAGTCCCAGCGTGCTGGCACTGAGAAGCGAGCAGGGGAGAGACTCCTTCCCTCGCGTAGCAACTCAACCAGAAAAGGGACGCACCACGTCGTCAAGCGCCCGGACCAAGCCGGGAGAAGGGGGCCAGCAAGGGGCCCTACGCACCTCCACCCAACACGGGACACCACCGTCAACCCAGCAACAACTCGCTCCTATGTTGAGGTGGTCCGGGGAGTCGCGCAACGAAGTGGGCGGCCAGCGACGGTAAGAGGCCCACCCCACGTCACCCGCTACATCCTACTCCCCCGTGCACCCACGCATCCCCCACGACCCCCGTCCGCGCAGCAAAGGCATGAAGGAGAGGGTAGGGGGTTTGTGTTGCGCTCGCCAAAGGATGGACTGAGCGCGGGAACTTGGAGGAGAAAGGTTGTTATGTGCCCCCGTCGGGGAAACGACCCCGCAAGTGGCCATCCCAGGGCCCACCAGCCGCCGTTGGGGAGAGGTACCTCACCGCCGGCTTGGGATGGCCGCTTGGACGCACCTGGCCAACGGCGAAGGCATTTGCCTTCCTCTGCGTGGACTCGACGCAGAGAAGTGAAACAGGGCAAGTCCGGGGGCTCCGTTGGCACAACCGACCAAGGGAAAGGGAAGGGAAGGAGTGTGGTGAGGCCGATGGGCACGGTGGCCTACAGAGGGAAAGGCCAAGGGAAGGGAAAGGGGAGGGGAGAGGGAAGGTTAGGGCAAGGAGGAAGAGGAAGGTCAAAGGGTGGTGAGAAGCTGATGGGCACCACCGCCTATGGAGGGAAAGGGTCCAAGGGAAGGGCAGCGAATGGCGATCGGCCAGTAGGCGCCGCCAGCTGCAGACGAGATCATCACACCATGGCGTCATGCCAAAACCCCCATGCTGCCACATGCCCTTCGCAAAATAGAAATCGCAAAAATCAAATAATTTCTAGCGCTCCCCTTTTTTGTTTGCGTCGTTTGGTGCGTTTTTTTTTGTTGAAAATTTTCGAAAATTTTTGTGAGCAACACGTCCCTCACCTGCGCTCTACCGGGCACATTGCCGTCACTGTGCCCAAATCCCACATTCGAAAGTGCCCGACACTGCCCCCCTCCCCCCAACTTCTGCAGGAGACGCCCCTCGATAAAGCAGACGCAATGCTCGCGGGGCTTCTGGAGACCTCATGCTTCTCCAATCTCCCCCTCATCGACTGCCACTACGACCCCGACTACCGCGCCCTCGGCGAATCCCTTTGCCGCCGCCTGCACAGCCACTGGGTGTACTGGTGGGCCCACAACGTCTACTTCTGGCAGTGCCTCTTGCGGCTGCTGAACCGCTGGCAGCTGCTGTGGTGCGTGCTCTGCTGCGTCTCGGTCGTCGTCTGCAAGCGCTTCGGCATCGTGGCCACCATCCCGACGGGGCTCTGGGTCAACGTCCTCCTCTTCCCCCTCGCCTTCTCCGTCAACGCCGCGTACCAGCGCCGGGAGGGGGCCCTGTCCCAGTCGGCGGAGTTCAAGGCCTCCTGCCTGACGCTGTACCTCAGCCACCGCTGCTGGCTGTTCCACGAGACCGTGCCGCACGACTTCCTGCACTGCTCGTGCGCCTGCTTCGGCGCCCTGTTCGACGAGGTGCGGGGGTACCTCATCGCGAAATCCGAGGCCCAAAAGGTCTGGCGCACCGGTCCTTTGTTCTCCACCCGCGGCTCTGGCGCCGTTGCGTGTCGCCCCCTCCGCAGCCCCTCCGTCCCTTCCCCTGGCCCCGCACAGTCCCCCCCCCCCCTCCCCAGGGTTCCTTTTACCAACTTGGCACCACTCGAGGGGGCGGCGGGGGGGGGGGGGGACTGGACCCCCCCCCCTAGACCCCCCCGAGCCTCCTAGGGCTGATCATGTGGACCGCGGTTATGGCATCCTGGAACCTGCGCAATGCGGTCAAATTCCGAGACACCCCCCCAACATGGGACATATTCCTCACACAGTGGCTGTGCATTCTTGCGCGATGGTACGAGCACCCAGCTCCAACCCTCCCCACGCCCGAAGTGCGGGACATGCACCGAGCAATCGCATCCCTCAAGGAAACAGGAAACCTGCAGCACCCCAGGCTCAGCCAGCCCCACCCATCCCCCCCCAGGCTCCGCAACCCGCGGCCCAGGAAACGCAAAAAAGACATGTATGGTCCAGCGATGGCGGAGGCGCATCAGAAAGTCATTGATGAGTATGTAGCGGAGGGATGGGAAGCCATCTACCCCGTCGGCTCGTCGGAGGTCCATCCGGAGGCGGGAATGGTGGGAGGGTTTGGGGTATATTTCGGGGATCACCGGGACACGGCACAGTGCATCCCCATCACTCAGAAACAAACAAATAACAGGGGAGAGCTCCTCGCGGCCATACATGCCATTCGCCATAGGACACAGCACAAGCGCACACTGATCTGCTCTGATTCAAAACTAGTGGTCATGGGGGCCACAGGCAAAGCCAGCAAATGGCGGCGCCATGACTGGCAAGGTTCGCGGGGGCCGGTGGGCCACGTGGACCTGTGGGAGCAACTCCTTGGGGAAATTGAGCAGGCAGGGGCAGCGGTACGCTGGCTGCATGTCCCCTCACACGTTGGCATTGTAGGGAACACACACGCGGACACACTGGCTGACATGGGCCGCCGCAAATCCCCCCTCCTCCGAGGGTATGTCACCTCGGCCCGGTGCCCACAGCAGGAAGGGCAGACACAGGATCAGGAAGACGAATCTGACCTGGATGAGCAACCCATGTTTTCTCCGGAGGAGCGGGCGGCCAGCCCGCCTCCTCGTGGCACACACCCCCCCCCCGACCCCCCGCAGACAGGGAGTTACTCCACTGCTGGAAGTCGAGGACTGCACCCCAGCCTCCAAGAGACCACGCCACTCACCAGGCTGTACTGACCCGGCCTCTGGATGGAGGTCGCGGGCGGTCTCCCGCTCACCACGGCAAACACCAATGCGTGACGTCAGGCAGGAACTCTTCCCCTCATCAGCCCCCCCCTCCCCCCCAGGCAGCTGTGATGAGGCCTGGCTGGCACCCAGATCACCAGCAACGGCCTCCACGATCACGTGCAGCACGGAGGGCTCACGGTGTGGAACACCGGACCCCAGCCGCCCTTTGTTTGGCACGCCATAATGCACGCAAGCCCACACCCCCATAGGTTCAGACTCCAAGAG
Organism: Eutreptiella sp. 'Long Island Sound 2002'; assembly: GCA_964036045.1. Lineage (NCBI taxonomy): Eukaryota > Euglenozoa > Euglenophyceae > Eutreptiales > Eutreptiaceae > Eutreptiella > Eutreptiella sp. 'Long Island Sound 2002'. Next base: position 9,124,966 of record OZ038388.1, read on the forward strand.
CGTCACAAACCCCAAACAGGGCAAGAGACCGGCACGGCCCAGTAGTGAGAGCGGTAGTCTTCAGTCGTCCAGTGCGGGGGTTCGAACCCGGGAGCTGGTGCTCTTGGGTTCCCTGCACGTAGAGCTCTCTAGTCGGCGTCGTGGGAACCACCCCCCCCTACAGCAACCCGCGCCACCACCGGTACCGGTGGATCGGGTGGAGGTCTCGTCCGTTTTGCCCCAACCCCCAAAAAGTGACACGCAGGAACCACACACACCTGCAGCAGTGCGCGCCGCCACCTGTACTCGAACAGGTCGACAGGAGGTCCCGTCCGGTATTCGAAGGGATCGGTGGGAGACCACCGATCCCGGGACTCGAACCACCTCCCTCACGGCAAACGCCAGGTGCGCTGCCACTTGAGCGGCCGCCTTACGAGAAGTGCTGGAACTTGGCACAGGGAACAACCACACACGCAAACACACACACCACACATGCAGGCGCCTCGGCGCCGCCCAGCCTTCCCACCCTCTGTATGGCTGTATGTTGACCTCCAAAAACCCAGTACCCACTGGGGTTTTTAAATCCTAAGGACCTAAATAGCCCAGGGCCGGTGGCAGTGGCCCACAAGGGTGACCTCTGACCGCCCCACCCCCCACGACCAGGTGACCCGGAAACACAGGTGTGTGGCCGAGAGGGGCCAGCGCAAGCGAGCATGCCAGTGCGACGGTGGGAGCCAAAGTGGGACACAACAAACGCTACGCCCCAAACTCAGTCCGAAGGCGACAATGCCCTGAACCCTGTAGAAGCAGCCCGACTCTTACCCCATCCAGGGACGAGGGACGGGACGAACTGCAAAGCACTGTCTGCGTGACACGGACAATCATGGAACTGAGATGGCGATGAAGGTCGTGAGGCAGGCGCGGCTGGAGCTAAGTGGCGGGTCCATACATGACCAATTGAGGCCCTAGACCCCCCCCCCCCTCTCTAAAAAAAAGCCCTGGCCTGCGGGAGGGGCGAGGCAAAACACGATGTGATTGCAGAGCATTTGAGCTGAGTTGGACCAAGTGAGTGCGGCGTGAGGTCAGGATCATGCGGGTTCATTGAACGCCTGACATCATGGCCCTCAGCCCCCCCCCCCCCCCCGGTAAAAGCGCTGGCAACAGCCCGTCTCTGGGACAGCCGATCCCCGGAGTAGTCAAACAGGACAAGTCATCCAGGCGCTCCGCACAACCAAAACACGTTCGGACCCACAGAGGGTCAGAATGAGCGGTGGCGAGAGGCCAATAGGCACCGCCAAAGGCAAAACATTCAGATACCGAGGCCTTGTGCCAACCCCCTCCCCCCCAAGCCCCCGGAAGTGCTTCGGGCAATTCAGCTGCTGCCTCCGGCGGCCAGGCCTCCCACAACTACAAGCACCGCAGTACAACCGTCTCCCGAGACAACGATGCACTGACAGTCACCGGGATGTCTCCGAAACACGACGCCAGATCACTGTTTTGGGTGGTAACGCCAACACCGCAGCGGCGAAGGGGGACCCGCCGGTCGTACACATGCAGCACCTGGACAACGTGGTCATGGCACACCGCTGCCACTAACGCCGGCCATTGCGGCCGGGCTGCGGCGCAGTAGCCGTGTAGGGGACTCTTGGGGTGGGCCCAGTGGTCCAGCGGGCGGAATGAAGGCAACACGAGGGCGTGCGCGAGGCGGGGGATTGGCGTGCACGACACAAGGGGCGGGCACACAACTCACCCCGCACAACGCCGCCATGAAGCCCCCCCCCCCCCCCCCGCCATCGCCTGACTGACAGCTACTGACTGTGATTGTCTGACTAATGTAGTCAGACATGATGTTCTGTTTTCTGTTTCAGACACAGTGTGTGTCTTGAGGTTTAACCAGGTTTGGCATAGAGAATAAAGATGCACTTATGCCTGACTGTGGAGTGCATTACCTCTGGTTTGCATTTGTCTGTGTTTTAATTAGGTCCCCCCCCCCCCCCCGCCATCGGGGGGGGGGGCAATACGGCTGAGGGGGTGTGCCGGTCGGTACTTCCGGGGGTACGTACGGGGGCGCTTTTTGAAGAGGGAGTCCTCCACTTGTGGATCGGGGGGTTGGCTGTCCGCCCGTTGATGTCGGGGTGAAGGGGGCGGGTGTGAGAGGGGGGCAGCCTGTTGGGCTACCGAACAGAGTTGACTGACATGGACGCCCCACTGCACCAGACAATTGGGAAGCCTTGAGACGTGCAAAACGGCAGACGCAAGGGAAACAACTCGGAACGCCGGCGTGTGGCCTTGCGCGGACTGACTGTGCTACGGGAAGCGGTCATGGGCTATGGCACACGTGACGGGGGGTGCCAACGGTACGACTGGAGGCCGTTCAAGCGTATTCTGGTCGTTTTTGTAGTCGATGTACGGGGGCATTTGGGTGACCCCCCCTTCGCCTCTGGGCGGTGGTCAGGGACATGCGTGAAAGTGCACTGCAGCGGACGACGGTGGTGGCGGTCACGGCGATCACCGAGGGCACCCCCGGAATGTGTGCATGCGCAGAGGCTGTGCTTGTGTTCTGTGGCATGATCACAGCCGTCAAGGCCCTGGCGCACAATAGCGAGCAACTCCCAAGCGTTGGCAAAACAGTGCGTGACGTCGTGGCAGCGAACTGGCCGTCCTCTCCAGACCGCTGCACGAGAATGCCTTAGAAACACAAATGCGGAGAGACAGTCCAATTTGACTCCATCAAATTGCAATGCGCAAGAGGTCCCACGGGGATTGACCCCCTCGCGTATTTGATGAGGTGGAGGACCGCAACAATGATCAAGAACAACGATTGGAGGCCCGCATTGCAGCCTTTGTGGAGGGCCCTTCAAAACCCCAAAGTCGACGCAACACTAACATCCAACTGAAAACAAGCCACAGAGCTCCCAGTCGACAGATCCGGCCCAAATGAACCCCCCGGCCCGGCAGTGTGGCCGTATCAACCGCAGCCCCGCCAAATCGAGGTTCCAATCCCCCGGTCTGCCCCGATTTGTTGGGTTTTTGGCCACGTCAATCAAGCAATGCATTCAGTGTCAAAAGGCCTGGCCCCACAGGGCGTGGCCCACGCGTGGCGGTTCGGAAGGTGTTTGTTCACAATTTGCCTCACCCCCACATATGTACCCCGAAATCAGTGCGTCGTGGCGGTCCTTTTGAGGTGCATATGTTGGGGTACCCCTGGACCCAGCGTACCCCCCTCTCTGAACCCCCCCTTTGAAACACCCTTGAATTGCCCCATTTGTTGAAAGGTTTCCCCCTTCGGGGGAGGGCGGTGGCAACCGTAGCATATCCCCCATCCCCCATCTACCACCCTCCTTACCCCCCCTCCCCCCACCAGGCTACGGCTCAGTGGCGACGGTGACCTATACCGGGGGGGGGGTGGGGGTCAGAGCCCCCCCAAAAAGGTTTGTGTACCTGAATTCGACCTCCAAGTTCGGGTCCCTTTGATACATTTCATTTATTCCGGAGGAAAAACTTTCTGATGTGGGTGGGTGGGTGGCCTGCCGTGGCCTGCCCCCCCCCCCCCCTGCCCCGGTACCTCCCCCTCCCCCCCTCCTAAAATGCAGGTGGACCACCTGCGGAAGGTCTACGACCGCCTGAACGAGCTCGCGCTCGTCAACGACGTCCTGCGGATCTCCGGCATCGAGGGGCCCCTGATCGCATCGCTGAACGCGCACCTCGGGCACGTCGTCCGCAGCTTCGAGCGGCTGCGCATCTACAGCGACTACCGCACGCCGTCCTCCATCCGCGCCTTCATCCACCTCTGCATCGTCATCGTGCCGCTCCTCATCATCCCGGTCTTCGCGGACCTCGCCACGCAGCAGCACCCCTACGCCGCCTACGCCGCCGCCTTCGTGCTCCCCTTCCCGTTCATGCTGCTGTCCAACGTCCAGAAGGGGCTGGAGCACCCCTTCACGGGGCTCTTCGACAACCCCAACGACAACCCCGACGGCATCCAGCTCAAGGGCCTGCAGATGGTGCGGTACATGTCCGAGACCGAGGCGCTGCTGGAGATGCAGCGCATGCGGCACGCCGACGACGCCGCGGCGGCGGCGGGGGAGGACGCGGAGGCGGAGTCGCTGGCGCGGTCGTTGACGCCGTCCAGCCCCGGCCAGGCCGAAGTGTACATCGAAGACTGAGCGGCAGGCGTCAGTGCAGGGCTGTCCTGAAGAGCCCCATTTTTTTTTGTTAAGAACAGCCCGTAAGGACAACCTCCAAGGACCACCAACCGCCAACCGCCGCCAACCGCCGCCAACCGCCATACATTGTTCGTTTCTGTTTCCGTGATTTTTGTCTCTTGCCCATGTCTTGCCCATGAAGCAGAGCGCTTCCACGTGAAGGTACGTTTCGGTTGGCGTTACACGCCCTTTGCTTTCGTTTTTCCCGGAGGACAGCCCTGCGTCAGTGTCGCAGGCGGAGGGCCCCCCTCGATCAAACACAATGCACGTGTCAACCGGAGGCGCACTGAACACAGGCGCACCGAACACTGGCGTTCGGCGGCAGCAAATACCGGGCCTCTACCGCCGAGCAGCCGCGACGCCTGCAGCATCGCGACCGCCTCGCCGGACAGTCAGCGGCCGGAGGACTGTCCCCCGGAGCTTGACGACGCAAGTCTTTGCAGAGGTCACGTCTCGCGATCGGCGCGCCACTCGTCCCTCTTGAAAACCTCATCCGCTCATCCGCGTCCATCTGCGCCGCTGACCCACACGTACCACATGAGGAAGGGCGACGCGAAGGACGACGCATGCGCTTTGTATGACGAGTGGTCGGCCCCGTCCTCGAGGGGCGCTCGAGGCGTCACCCCCGTAGTCTTCACTCCGGACGGATAGCGGAGGAGGCACAAAATGGGGGAGACCAAAGGCACGGTCGGGTCCGTCTCGCGAATGCGTTGGCCCTTCCTCATCCTTTTTTCATCGATTCATGAACACGAACACAGACACGCCTTCACTGTCAGCAGCGGGTCGGCGACAAAAAAACGGACCCAAAGCACGCGCCTCTGTCTGACTGCCGCGGCCCGGCCCGTCCTCCCTCATCCTTTGACCCCCCCAGGCGAATGTACCCCCCGCCCCCCCCGGCCCCTGGCCCCCCCGATCGGGGCCCGATTTCCGCGTTATGCCCCAAATCTTGTGCCGCGATTTCGTTGGGTTTTTGGGGCCCTGTTAATAATGGACGGCTCTTAGTGGCCGCGCATCTTACTTCTTGTGTGGACCGGCTGCTTTGACCGCCGTGGCTGCCCGTCGTGTTTGTGGTCGCAAACGCTCCCGCTTGCGGGCGGTGACAGGCCTTGCACCTTCTGCCCAAACCCGAGCAGCACAACACCATTCTCAACTGCCGACAGATGCAAAACTGTGTGCGCTCTGTATTATTGTTCTATAAGTGGACTGACTGTGCACCGGTCGTGCCCAGTTAAGACCAGCGGAAGAGGTCACGGATTGTATCTCCGATGAGGCCCCGTGTATATCACGAGGAGGGGACGGGAGCCACCGGGTCGAGGGTCCCTCCTCTGTCGAGGGGTGTCTCTGATAACGCATGCGCCCTCTCTCCCGCACCGCGGCAGTTGAATGTGCATCTGCGGAGCGTGGGAGAGGGTTACCGTTACCCGTTCTGCAGCGCCGCGCTATGCCACACGTTTGGCTCGGACAGGGCCGGCCCCGCGGCGCCGGGAGGGCGGACAGGACTGCGTCGAATCACTGAGGTCTCGCCTCGCACACAACGGCACAGACTCCGGGGGCTCTATCGTGGGTAGAAATGGACCAGACATGCCACTAGCGTCTGGCAGGGAAACTGGTTCTCAGTAGCAATCGGCCCCGTATCAATGGCCACTCAGTACTACCCGCTCCCTGCACCACCAGAACTCAGCAGGAACGTGCTGCATCCAGCGTGTGGCTCAGTAGGACCCTGCTCCATCTGATCATGTCTGAGCTGGCAGACGCTAGTGGCAAGTCTGAAACGGACAAGAAGTTTGAGAAGAATTGCTTTTTGCCGTGGTTCCGCTTCCCGTTGTTCTCGATTCTTCTCTTGCATAGTACCCCCCTTGTCGTTCCCCACCCCTTGTCGTTCCCCGGGGGGGGGGTGGGGGACCGTCACTTGGTCAACCCAAAATTTTTCGTTGCGCCTCATTGTGTTGTTGTGTGGGTGACTGTGTTGTGGGGCACTGCCACTTGTATCCCTTGCACTCATGGCAGGACATTTTGCTCACTTTCGCTGAAATGGAACTTGACAAGGTGAAGTGGAGCAGGCCCAAGAAATTTTACACCGAGCCGGTCAAGGAGTAGGTCTGCGTACATTGGCAGCCCTTTGAACGCATCCTGTGCTGAATTCTTTCGTTTTATGCTGCAATTTCTGTGCCTGCAGATGTGCGTGTACGGTTGGGGTGTGGTCCCCCAGGGGGGGGGGTGGGGGACCGTCACTTGGTGACCATCCCCCAGGGGGTGGTGGGGGACCGTCTTCCCTGGGGTGGGGAACGACAAGGGGGGGGGGGTATCTTGCTTGCGGCTCTGCTACCGTCGTCCACGCCTTTTGGCCTCTTCAAGCGTGTGCGACACGGTTCTGTCGCTGGCCGAAGGGGCGGTTGCGGGCAACTGCGTTGGATGGGGCGCTTCTGGTGCACACGACGGGGCCTTGATCGTTCCGGGGCGGGTGTACAGCCCCCCGCCCCCCCCTTTCCCAGAGCAGCAAGGCACAGAACATTGGGATCGTCACGTTGATCACTGAGTGAGTCTGGCATGAATTCAGCATCATGCCGTTGTATTTCAAAACCCGACGTCATACCCCCCCCCCCCCCTCCCCGGGAAGCGGCAGGGCGCCGGTGTAAACGCAGCGTTTGGGAGCACTGTTTTGCTTCGTGAACCTGAACATGAAAGAAAGCGTGGGCACAGGGGACGGGAACAGTGTACTGGGGGACCACGCGTGACTGTGCAGGGCCGTAGGACAATGAGCGGCCGCATTGTGGAGCGAAAGGGGCAGCAACTGCCGCCAGCTCCGCTGCAGCCGCCGGGCCCTCGCGGGTTAAGTGAGGAGCGGCAAACGACGTTGTGAAATGGTGTTCAGCGTCGTACATTCGGAGGAGGCGGTCGTCAGACACGCCACTTGATGATACGCCGGGCCATGTCTGCACAGTCCCCGGGAAGCCCCAGCAGAGCGTGTCGAGCAGTTGTACTCACCTCCCCCCTCACTGCTGATCGGCCGCAGGGGCATTGCCGACTGCACGCCAAGACGTACGTCACGGCCGGGGGGGGGGGGGGGGGGCGGTCCTTGTATGCGACACCCCCCAGCCCCCCCCCGGGTTTTGAGGTGTTGGGGCCATGGCGCCAACGGCGCCGAAGTTTTTTTGTGCATGTTTCCCTTTCATCAAACCATCCATTTCTTGAGCGCCAAATTAGCAAGACGATGCAAACGTCGTTTGTTGCAAAGTGAAAGATCACCACAAACACTGTGGACACACCTGCCCATCTGCAGCCCCTGCTTCACAACATCCACCAGAAGCTTCCCCAAACCCGCCCCAGACACACATCCCCCCTGGAGGTATGCATGTGGTAGTAGTGGGTCGCGCGTAGGCCCCCCCCACCTTGGGAACCCCCCCCCCCCGCCCCACGGGCGAACCCCCCCCCCCCCCACACACCCTCTGGCCGACCCCCCCCCAGACCCTCCAGCCGACCCCCCCCCCCCAACTGCCCACCAGCCCCCCCCCCCCCCCCCCCCCCAGGTTTTAACAGATAGCTGGGGGGGTGTCGCATCAGGACTGGTTGTAGTCGCCCCCCCGTGGACATACGTCCTCCTTTTCACCGGGCACCACCTGCCAGGACGAAAGGGGGCGAGTGTCGGCGGCGGCGGGGGAGCCAGTCCTGACGTTGTTTTGGTCTCCAATAATAACTGCACCGCCCCCACCCCCAGCCCCCCACCCTCCCCTGCCACTGCAGGGCCTCCTCCCTAAAACTCCAATCGTTGAAGGGAACCCCATTTCATGGGTCGTGGCGGTTTGCCTCCAGGTGGGTTGAATGAGACCAGGCGGGTTGCCACCACGATCGTGTCCAGCGCGGGTGTTCGTGTTCCTGAGTTCTGCATTCAGTCTGAAGGCGGGGCTGACCCCAGGCAGCTTTCTCTGTAGTATTGGAAGAAGAACACCACGTCCCCTCTCTTTGTGAGGGGTAGGCCCTTTTTGCAAATACCACATGATTCTGGCCGTCCGCCAATGATGTAACATATGACCGAACTGAGCTCCCTTTCGCAGCGTCCGGACTATGTCTACCGAATGTCTACCCACCCGCATCCGCCCTCCGCCGTCGGCCTTGTTCCCAGTCTCCAGGACCGTCACTGAGTTTGGCACACCATCGGCGCGTGTGCCTTGCCCAGAGGTGAGGGAGGACAGGAGGAGTATGGGATACGTGCGCACTGGCGGATGCTGAAAATTCCGTTTTGGATATTGTGGGCTCGCAGGCAATCAAGTTCGGCAACAGTCAGTTTTTGTTGGACGCGTGTGCGCCGGACTGCAACCCACTGAAATCCAGGGCTCTCCTTGAGGAACAGGGCATTTGTTTTTTTTCAGTGAGGGCGGCCTCTGCGGTGATGACCCGCGGCGGTCGACACTCGACCGACGGCGGTTGGCGCTCAAGCGACGGCGGTTGATGGCCATCCGACGCCGGTTGGCCGATGGGCGACTGCAGGTACTCGCCGGAAGGCGCTCTGCGGAGGTCCGAGGGTGCCCGAGGCCGGCAGTTGTTTTTTTTTCCCGGTCCTAAGGCCCCATTTGTTGTACGGCAGGTGTCAGTCCATGTTTATGTCCCAGGGCCCAAACCTCCGCGTATCGCTTGCCTGTGGGTCGTGCAGAACCACGGCCTCGTCTACGCACGGGATAACCTGTCTGACCGTCGCGTTCCCTGACTTTGCCTGTGCTTGTGCCAGGGGGGGGGGGGGGGGGGGGGCTGGGGGGGGGTCTGCGTGTGCTGCGCACCCTGCACACCGTCGAATTTCCGTTGGTGCATCCCTGAACACATTTCCGGGCATGAGGCCGTGCACTGTTCCACACCGGCTCTGAGGGTACCATCGGGTCTGGCTACTTCGAATCGTCGGTGCCACTCCATGCGCACCACAGCGCGAACCCAAGCGAACCCATAGGCCCATCCTTCATGTGTTTGTGGCTAACACCAAAAACAAGATTACGCGGCTTGCGCGAGTTGCGTTTTTTTTTTCCGCAATCGAGCTACCCTTTCCTCATCCTTCGTGCATAATACCTCTTTCACTTGCATTTGGTGCATCGTAAAGCATCCATCCATGCATCCGGTGTATGCATGCAACCTGCTGCTTCACCTTGGCCTTCAATCTTCACACCGCTGTCTACTTCAGCCTACAGTCATTGTGCCTCATGCACACTGGGAAGCCTACGGGCGTGCCGGTCTCCCACTGCATAACCTGGTTTCAGACTCAGCTAATCCTCACTACGTGTCAGATCCGCTACCACAGTCATTTGTGGGACCATCGTAGCACTGGACAGCTCTGAACCTTGATCCCGAGGGGTTGCCTCGAGTGCTGTGACGCGAGCAGGCTACGCCAGCTCATCTTGGTCTGAGCCAAAAAGAAAAGGCATCCATCCATGCATCCGGTGTGTGATTACATATAACTTCGGACCGTCGCGCGCCACAAGGTGTACCCTAGCCACACACATATGCCCAAGTGGTCGTCACGTGAACGTCTTGACGTACCATGGTGTATTCATGATGCTCAGTGCGTGCAGAACGATCGATTGACCTTGTTGAGGCCGATTCAGAGCGGGAAGCATGGTGTAGATTCCGGGACCAAGTGCGAGGGTACAGCCCTTCATCATCGTGCCCTGAGCGTGGTGCTGACACTGACAACGGAGTTGCTAAAGCAGTGACTTGTGGCACAGGAGTGATAGGGTTGGCAAAAGAGTGACCAGGAATTTGCAGAGGAGTAGAATGAGTGGCAGAGGTGTGCTGCTGGTGGGAAGTGGCAGTGATGCAGGGATGAAAGAGGTGGTTGCAAAGGTTTTGCTTAGGAGTGATACAGAGGTCTGACATTTTGATTTCAAGCCGGTATGCCTGGTGGTATGGAGACCCCTGATCCAGCGCTTTCTAGCACATCCTTTGCTGCACACTGTACAATACACGTAAAGCAGCCGCCAAATCTGAAAACAGTAGTTGAACCAACAGGCAAGCAAAAAGACTGACAACACCAGAAGACATGAAAGCCTCTGTTTTGAGATTGAAATTTGTGTGGGAAGCAGGCGCCGTGCTTTGGAGTCACAATGGGGCAGGGTTACACATTTCGCATCCGCTCCCCCCATTTCCACAGATCCTCGAGGCTAGTATAAGGTCTTGACATCGTGTGGCATGATTCATATGATATACATTTTGTGTGTGATGAAGGGTACGTGCCGATCCCCTCTGATCCGACGTACATCAAGGAAGGGCATCCCGTGGGCTAGTTGTGTACCTTATACCTATCACGGAAGTCAAAAGGCCTAAAACAGCAACAGTGGGTGTGGTTCAGCATCTTTGCTATTCCCTAGCCCCTCATTGCCAAACGAACTCTCAGGAGTGGATCCCAGGCTATGACCCGATTTTTGTGGTGCGAAATAGCAAGGAATTTCCTCATGCATAGGGGGAACGTTAGCGCGCCGGGCATCTTTTGTGACCCGTGCCCTACCGGTGGACTGTTGCCGTTGATATGTTGGGCAACATCATATGGATTTGCCCCTTGGCCCGGGACATCAGCAGATGTTTTGATTTGGGATGGGTATGGACTTTCTTGTGCCCGAGGTGATTTCTTTGATTTTGAAGTTGGGGGCCATGATGGTGCTTATAAAGGCCGGATTCATGTCATTGTGCCATTCATTGGAAGAAAGAATGGCACTTTGACAGCCCGCCAACAATGTTACAATGAAGTGCACGGGTGGTATAGGGCACACATTGAGCAGCTTTTTGCTCGGTTGTGGCACGCAAGATGAGGCAGAGGATGAGGCAGAGGTGTGTGTGTCGTGTTGCCAAAAGCGCTCCACCGTCGCAGTTTGTGATGAGTGCAAGGAGCACTATTGTACTGAATGTATTGACACCCACACTTGTGGGACCAATGTTGTTTGTTAAGTACGATACAGATGACAGTTGGAGTTGCTGAATTCACAGATATTGCTTTATTGTGCACGGGGTCTCCGTGTTTGGACAAGCCCGTGTTAGCGCAAGGGGGGGGGGGGTATAATTCCCCGAGTGGCGAAAAAGGTGTGTGCGTTTAAAACCCCGCCATCACATGGGAATGCAATGGAGGCGATGTTGCAGTTGACCCGCTGCCCACAAATGCACATAGGTGGTTAGTTCAAACTTGACAACAGAGGACGGTTGGTCATGCCCTACCCTACATACCGGAACCACAAGGAATTGCCCTTCCCCGCCCTGTCTAAGTGTTTACAACAATGGTCTACATCACAGACTTCAGTTCGGATAGGGTCAAGTTGCAGTAGAAACACTCACAGAATAGTTCCACGAGCGATTAGCGCCCGTGTGGCCAGAGCTAAGATGGGCCCATTGTAGGCATCCATCGATGTTGTTTTCACATACGGCAATCCTGCCCTCAAAATAGAGGTAACAGGTAACAATTGTCTTTGTACCCTTTGTCACCATCCCTATGTACGCTCCAAATCAGCTCTTTAGCCCCATCTCCTCTGGGCCTATGATGTGTGCCGTACCACAATGGAGGGATCAATTTTATTGAATTGGTCTTTGCAATCGATTTCACCTATACATGTCATTCGTAACTCGCTCATGGCAGGCACCCACTGACTTGTTGTACACTATGGGGGAATGTTTGCCCGGCGCGCGCCAGGCGCGCTACTTTTCTATTAACTATCCCGACTTCAGCCCCAGATTTACCCTCTCATGGAGAAGCCCCCCAAGTAGACCACGTTGCACTGCACACCTTCCCTACAAAGCACGTTGGTTTCCGCACTTTTGGTCCTTTTTTTGAACCGTCGTTTTTGCGGTTCTGATCCAATAGAGAACGTTGTTTATAGCTTTGTGCAGGATGCAGGAAGGGTCAATATGGGTGACAAAGTGTTGCTACAGCTATAATTCCATGTGCTCTTGTACTCTGGGGTGTATGCCGGTCTGTTGGACACTCTTTCATAGTCATGAACGATTGGTTGGGGCTATGCCTACAACTTGTGTTCCGCAGTACGTGCCGCGCGCTAACACGGGCTTGTCCAAACACGGGGACCCCGTGTTTCCGCACTTTTGGTCCTGGAACCAGAACCTGGCCCGTGTTTGCGCAAGGGAGGGGGGGGGGGTACATTACCAACAGGACGTGTTTGAGTTTTGGTCCAACCAGTTGAACCTACCACGACACACAAAACGAACTAGGCCCAAAGGTGGTAATCCGCCTTTCTGCAAACAAAAGGCATGCCTATGAGGATACCCAGCAGAGATTTCTCCTTATAACCACGACGCACAAATTGTGCTCACACGCTGGGTCGATGGGGCAGTCCATGGGGCGGTCCAGAGCGCAAAGCGTCTGTCCACCCCTGAGGACAAAGACATGCAACCGTCAACCCGTGCCCTGCCCCTGCGCACAAAAGGGGGAAGCCAGAAAGCATACTGCAAACTCCTAATGAATATCGTTAGCTCTGCTGCATGGTAAAGGCACGGGGATGGGGGGGGCAGGAGACATGGTACAAGACGCTACCGTCTTGTCACACACACACAAAGCTGCACTGTGGCGCACGGGGGTGACCGTGTAGTTCAGCGACCAACCCCCAAATCGTGGCACCGCGTGCCTATGATGCCATTGGGCGTGCAGGAGTCTGGCAGGAGCCATGTGGAATATGCGTCCCGCTTGCAAAAACAGGTCTTTCTGATGTGTGCCAACACCCTGGAGAGACGGCAGCACCTGGACAGGGGCCAAAATTGGATGGTTGAGTGGGGGTAACCTGCTGTCCAATCAGCCTTGTGGGGGGTGGGCCCATATGCACGCTGAGCCGCCCCATGCATGGAGCGCGCCACATCCTTTCGCCCATACCCCGACTGGACAGCAACCTGGCAACAGGTCATAGCCGAAAGCAGCTGTCGAGCCCAAGTATTGCACCAAGTCACGCTCGCTGGTGGAACGCTTGTGAAGATGGCGGTGAGATAAGCATGTGGTTGCATACCAAGGGTGATAAGAGCAGGGACCAATTTAACAGGCCAATCGGCAGTGAGGGGTGTAGATGCACAGATCCCACCCCCTTGGAGCTCTGTGTGACATTGAATCCCATGCTGGGGGTATGGCAGGTGTGTGCACAGGCATCATCGCAATCACACGCAATGACAGCCCACGCACAGATCCCAACACGGTTGGAGTATGGTACACATGGTGGGAATGAGCTGGGGTCAGGAGAAATGGGGTATCACGATGCTATAAGGATGTTTTCCCTGAATTGGCACAAGTTGACCCGGCCATGTTGATTTTCGCAATACACGAAACTACTGTTAGTAATGTAAATTTTTTTTTGGCTCAGACTCACGTGTGCCTCGTAAGTGCTGGGTCAGACGGACTGGATCATGTTGACAGTCTAATTACAATATATTTCCGTGCAAACCATAGTTCACATGACCCTGGCAGTGGTGGGATGTATATTTGACTCTTGTCACCCGCGTATGCAGCTGTACGTTGCCGCCACGCCCTGGGGGCTTGCATGAAACTCGAAAAGGTAGCCAACCAGCAATTAGTCTGTAGTGCCCTACCTGTTTTGCTCCGTGTTCCCTGCAGAAAGGCGCCTGGCCTACATGACTGCTTCACCTCTTTTGTGTATGCCCTGAGGTCACAGTTACCCGTGCACTTGCCTGGCCTGTTGCTTTCGACTCCCGGGGGTGTATCGGTGGGTTCTTACAACGTGTGCGTGTGCATGTGTGTGTGTGTGCACGTGCGCATACGACAGACAGGCATTGTGTCAGCCAATGGACATGCACTAGGCCCCCAAGCCATCAAAAATCGCCTCCTTTGCTCAACATTGGGTCTGATGGTGCCTACGTTTTTTTGGTACCATTGCATTGCCGTGCAGAACGCGCACTTTGAAAGGAAAATCTGGGAGAATAACATCATACATTTTGGGAAATAACCTCGATGTTCAATTTTGCATGTCACACAGGCTGTTTGTTACATGGCAGCTACAGAGATGACCTCATCGGAGGTGCACAATGCAACCTCCCGTGGCAGCATGGGTACAGGTGCTGTGGAAGGTGCCCCTGAAGAGCAGCACTCCGGCTTCATGCGCAGCTACTTTGAAAAGCGCGGCATTGCACCGAGGGATGTGCCTATGGTATGCACAGGTTTTGCACAGAGCTTGTAGCTGCCCTTCTCCAGGGTGGTCGTCGTTTTGACTCACCATGACATTGCATTTGCTTTTGCAGTTTGGTGTTGTTCACGTGACCTTACGAAAGCAGACCCATTCACCACATCTGTGTGGATGCTGTGGTGTCGCTGGTACCTCCGAGAACAACCAACTATTCTGTACCCCTCGTTGTACACGTCCTTCCTCCCACTGCCCCCCTGACCGTCACACACATGACACGGAGCGGAGCGGAGGGCGCGAAGTGGATGACTGGATGTAGATGTATGATGTGATCCAACAGTGTGTGCACTGCTTGACAGCAAAGGCACAAGATCATGAGACACATTGATGTCGGCGTAGGGGAGGGGCCGGATGGAAGGACCTATCCACATCTGTTGGTTCCAAGTGACCCAGCCTCTCTTGCTTTGGCGCCACTCTTGCTTGCCAGTGTGTCGCTTCTTGGGATACAGCTCCAAGCTGTTTCTCTGTGCTGCCTGCTGCCCTGACCATTCCACTGCCGTTGTGCTCGGGTCGGGGTTTCGAAAGGCTTCGGGCTTTCTTTGTCGGCCTTGGGCCGGACCAGCTCTTGTTGCAGCCCATCGGCTGTTTATTGGAATGTGCATGGGAAGATGAGGGTGTACCCGGGGGCTGGGGCGAGGGGGGGGGGGAGGCAGGCGAAATCACCTCGAAGAGAGGTTGTTATATCAAGCGCAGGCACGGGCGTCGTATAGCCCCCTTTTTTGGGGTCGTTTGCGTAGCATACCCCAACGTATGGTTTCTGACGTCTAACCCCTTGTAAAATCATCATTTTAGAACCAAAAATGAGCCCCCAACACTTTATTGGATTTTGACCCCTGTACCCCCGTACCTGGGTACCCCTTTCGGGGGGGGGGGGGGGGGCAAAACTTCTTTGCATATTGTGGCCGCTGTGAGTGTACTCCGACCTGGGTCCCGAAAACTTTTTTCTTGTTTTTGGACTCCCCAAGGCATGGCGGGGGTCCTGGGTCCCAAGTCCAGGTACCCCTAGTCCCCCCCCCCCCCTATGGCCACTTCGATTTTTTATGAAACCCTTCTGCCTAGGATTGGTTTGGGTGATCATTTGGTGACAATACGAGTACTTGAGCACCCATGGGGACGCGCGTAGTGGCCACTAGGCCTGTGAAGCCCATGGCCCCCCCAAAAGCCCCCAAATTGCTGTTGCATAGGCTTGTTAGTGACACTTGAAAAATTTTCAAATTTTCGATTTTTTTCCGAAACCCTTCTGTTGCCCCTAGGATGGGTTTGGGTGATCATTTGGTGACAATACGAGCACCCATGAGGACCCTCGCAATGGCCACTGGGCCCATCTAGCCCGAGCCGTGGCCCCCCCAAAATCTTCAAAGTTGCTGTTTGTAGGTGTTTCAGTGGCATGTGGTGTGCGCACAAACTGCTTAAACAGTTTTCCACCCTCTACAGGTCAAAAATAGAAATTTTCAAGATTTTTTTGACATTCCTACCATTCACACTGATGAAATATCCTATGTAAAGCATGTTTTTGACGTTTTTTTGTGTGTGTTTTTCACCCTATTTGGGTGTGTGTGTGTGGGGGGGGGGGGCTATCAAGGGGGCTGGGGCACAACCTGCTTATTCAGTTTTCCAGCCTTGGCAGCTCAAAAATGCAAATTGTTATAACATTTTTTGACATTTCTGACTCTCCAAAATTATCAAATATCCCATATAAAGCATGTTTTAGACCCTCCCTATTTGTTTTTCACCCTATTTGGGTGTTTTTTTTCGGGGGGCGGGGCAAGGGGGCCGGGGCACAACCTGCAATTTTCTAGCCTTGGTAGCTCAAAATTGGCAATTTCCGAAAGTAATTACCTCGCAGAGGTTGTTAGATCAAAGCCACACAAGCCCGTATGTATGGGAAAATGCCACATACCCCCCCCCATTTTGGCCTTTTTGGGCCTATTCGCATACCCTACCCTACCCCAAGGGGTTGAATTGTTGGTTTAACCCCTTGTAAAATCATTATTTTGTCCAATAAACACATCCCCCCATGAGTTTTTGGTTCGGATCCCCCGAAAACCCCCCCACGTGAAACCCACTTTTTTGAAGTGTGTGTGTGTGTGTGTGTGTGTGTGTGTGTGTGTGTCTGTGCTCTGTTTGTCGCCGAAGTGTGTGTGTGTGTGTGTGTGTGTGTGTGTGTGAATTTTTTTTAAAAGATGACCCCCCCCTCTTTTTGGGTCGAAAATCATGAATCTTTTGGTTTTTTTTGTTTTGAGCCGAAAAATTGTTTCCGGGTCCCGACTCCATGGGGTTTGTATGGGGCGGAGTGGGACGGGTGCTGGTTTATGCAGTTTATGCACTTTTCAGCCATTTTTGTTATGTTGGCAGTTTTGGAGACCTCGGCGACCCCGTGGTACCCACTCTAAGGGGTGCAAGTGGGGATGTTGTGACACTACATACCTACTAGGATACAAAAGGCCGTTTATTGCAGTCTCTAGCCTCGCCGAGGGTCGGTCAAAACCCGTACCAAAGACGCGAAATGACTGTTTCCACCAATAATGGCTTATACGAATGAATGGGACGGTACACAACCTGCTTATGCAGTTTTTCACCATGGGCAGCTCAAAGATCGAAGTTTTTTTTATATAGTGATCGCACAAAATAACCATCCAACCTATGTAAAGCATGTTTTAAGCTATTCATGTGTTTTTCACCTTATTTCGGTATTGGGTGCGGGGTTCTCCCTAGGGATTGGTACATGACTTGTTTATGCAGTTACTCACCCTTGGCAGTAAAAACTGGAAGTTTCCGAAACTTAATTTTTTTGATATACTGCCCACTCAAAATGACCATCCAACCTATGTAAAGCATGCTTGAGGCAGGATTTATGTGTTTTTCATGCTTTCAACTAGACACATCGGATGATTGGGCGTGAGCACGCCGTACCATGCCATACCATGCTAGCTATGCCTTGCCTTGCCTTGGCTTGGTGAGCCGAGGCGAGCGCGCGCGCACGTGTATGGAGGAAGGATATGCATGGAAATCCTCCCAGACATGCACTAGGCCCCAATGACATCAAAAAACGCCTCTTTTGCTCCAAATTGGGTGTGATGGTGCCAATTGGTTTTGTGCCATTGCATTGCCTTGGAGAACTTCGGTGCTCAACCTAGATTCTCTGCGGGGTGGACTTGCCGAAGGCAATGGAATTTTTTTGATATTGTGACCATCCCAAATCATCAAATATCCTATGTAAAGCATGTTTGAGACCCTGTTTATGTGTTTTTCACCCCATTGGGGTGTCTGGGGGGGGGGGGGGTGCAAAGGGGGCTGGGGCACAACCTGCTCATGCATTTTTCTAGCCTCGGCCGCTCGAAAATGGAAGTTTCAGAAGTTTTGTAGCCTCGGCAGCTCAAAAATGGAAATTTCTGGAACAGATTTTTCTCCTGATATTCTGACCATCCAAGTTTCCTTCGGTGACCATGTATGCCAACCCATGTATGCCGCATCGTCCCTGCCGGAGCATGCGTCTTCTCCTTTCTTGAACTCCCCTCTCATCCCTCTCCCCTCTTCGAGGTGCCTTGCCGAAGGCAATAGAGATTGGAACGGCAAATTTGGCTACAAAAGTGCGCCAAAGTATGCCACCATATTTTAAAATCCGTTGCCATTTTGCAGGTGTTATCTTGATGGTCTCCTCTCCGGTGATGTGCTTGTTGCAAGGGAAAACTCGAGTGAACCTGGTAAGCCCACAGGTCACCACTAGGGCGACATCATTGCCCGAGCATGCGTCTTCTCCTTTCTTAAACTCCCCTCTCATCCCTCTCCCCTCTTCGAGGTGCCTTGCCGAAGGCAATAGAAATTGGAACGGCAAATTTGGCAACAAAAGTGTGCCAAAGTATGCCACCATATTTTAAGGTCCGTTGCCATTTTTGCAGGTGTTATCTTGATGGTCTCCTCTCCGGTGATGTGCTTGTTGCAAGGGAAAACTCGAGTGAACCTGGTCAGCCCACAGGTCACCACTAGGGCGTAATCATAGCCCCCGAACTTAGGCATCTCCGTGTAGTCCACGTAGAAAACAATGTTAGCACAGTGTGGAATGCATTGTCAGCGCTCTTGGCATGCAAATTCGCAGTGTGCCCGCGCAGTTTGCTCTACAGGGACGTTTGGGAAGGCTCCAAGCCTCCAAGAAATAATAGCAACCAAAGGCCCGTAGATATTGACAACCATCATCAATTAACAATCATCAACAGTCTACGCTTGTTCTGCCACCACCTGGGAATTTTGTAGCAAGAGTTTCAGTGGTATCTAAGATTTGGTGCAGGTCTCACGGACTACTGTCGTGCACGCAGGCCACTGGAAAAGTCCCGCTTGGCTGTTGCCATGCCGATGCACCACCACAGATTTCACTCCTTCATCCTTTGTAGGCACTGATCTATTTCAAGTTGATGAATGTGTGCCTCTGGAGCACCATGTTCACGGGCGTATACCTGTATGTCCCTGTGTCCGTGTTCGTTCCCTAAATGAGAATTTATGCGGCAGAATACTGGACAGCGGTTGAGTGCAGCAGAGCGCATTCAGAAAGGGGCAGAGAGTGGTTGGATTTGGACGGTGGCTGTTGTTTCAGGGCAACGGAGGGAGGCCGGAGGTAATTGGGGGCCATCTGACGGCTGGCACGTATGCTGCGGCCTGCGATGCCAGCAGCCTCGTGCAGCTCAACGGCGGCCGCCCTGGGTACAGGTACGGATACGGGGCACGGCGGTACTGATTGCCTCGCCATGCACCCCGATTTGACCTCCGGGGGGTCCGATTTTCCTCCTCCGGCGCAGAGAGGGAGTCCGCCCCAGACCACGTGCCACTCATTGATCCCACTTCTGTTGCAACCGCAACCAGGACTCCTTTTGACAACTCAGCACCACCGGGCGGGGCGTCCCACACCCACCCCCTCCCCCTGGACCCAGCCCCCCCCCCCAGCCCCCCTTTCAAAGACTGGACCAAATTTTCTTCCGGGCCTCTGGCCAATCAAAAGTTTTCTCTGGCGCGTTCAGCACCAGTTGGTTTAGACGAACAATTTTCTTCGGCACCTTCGGCGTCTCTAAAACTCAGCATCACCGGGGCGGGGGGGCGAACAGGACAACACTCGGAGGGGCAGCACGCGAAGGGAAGAACGGGCAACTGTCCAGGGCCCCGTACAGAAACCGCAACCTGACGGAATGTCACAGGCAGGTCCCCTCAAGGACCCGCCCCCCCGACCCCCCTATGCCGGACGCTCCTGGAATGTCTGCTTTGCCTGCGCCACCCCGTTCCCCCCCTGCGCTCTCCCGCCCTCCGGACCGCACGCACCACGTGGCCCCCTGTGCGCCCGCAGGTTCCAGCCGCTCCGCCGGATGGCCAAGATGCGCACCCCCATGGCCATCAGGGCCGCGTTGCAGACCCGCTACCCGGACGCCTTCCTCCGGCTCGAGAACAGCATCATGCACTCGAGCGAACGGTTGGCTGAGTGGCGGTTCTTCCGGCCCCTGCCCAAAGTGTTGGGGCTGGACTCCAAACAGACGGTGCTGTCCGTCGCGGAGACCTTCCTCCTCTACAAAGTGTGTGCCATGCCCCGCCCCGCGGTGCCCCGCATGGGCCCCTGTCGCCCCTTGGCACGCCCCCTGGGCACGCAGGGCTCGAGGGACGGGGGGCCGATGCGGTGTGCACGCGTCCCAGTGGTATTGCACGTGGCATACATCCCTCGGAGTTGCCCGGCTCCCCTACCCCTCTCCCCCGTGGTTTGGCGCCGTGGCTATCAGACTTCTCTGGACACCCAGCCCACCCCTATCGCCAGCACTTGAAAACAAATATTTCTGGACAACCGCCCCCTGCCAACACTTGACAATACAAAGATTACATTATTAATTACATTACTAATTGCAATTCTCATTACCAATTAATCACATTTCAAAGCTAATCTCAAAATCAAGGGCCCGCCGGCCTTGAACTGGACGGCGGCTGGGTCATGGTGAAATGGGACTCGCCAGAGATGAGGATACACCGATGCCCATGCCCATGTGCATGCCAACTCCCATGCCCATGCCTATGCCCACACCCATGCACACCCACCACCATGCCCATACCACGGTATTGAGGAACATGACGACGTGAAGAGCCATTGTCATGTGCCCACATACACGAAGGTTTTGGGCTCTGACTCAGGAACTTGTTTGGTTCGGACGGACAGACGGACGGAGAAGCGGTATCATGACGTGAGAGATGGTGTTGTGCACAGACTTGATGCTAGTGTGCGGCCGGAGGTTGGGTTTGTGTCTGCCGGCGTCCGGCAGGGGGGTGGGCTGGCGTGTGCCGACGTCTGGCAGGGACCTGGGCTGGCGTGTGCCGAGGTGTGGCGATTATGAACCCCGAATTCTTTGTGTTCCCGTTGTGCTCTTTTTTGCACCTCACCGGCACTGTTCGGAGGTGCCCGACATTTTTCCAATGGCATGTGACCGGGCTCTGGCGACGACTGGCAAGGGGGTGGTTCTGCGTGTGCCGACGTCCGGCAGGGTGGTGGGCTGGCGTGTGCCGACGTGTGGTTTGCCGCACACTAGCAGCACGTCTGGTTGTGCATGCATGCAGGGCACAGGTGGTCGCACCAAAATATAATGATTGCCTCAGCAGCGCTTACAATGCCCAGTGCTGCCCGGCCCCTCTCCCGATCGCCAACCCCTCCCGGCAGCCGGGGCCCCAGTGGACTGCAAATGGCCTCGAAGAGGGTTGTTTGATCAAGCGCAGGCTCAAGCGCCATGTACCCTCTTTTGGGGGTATTCACGAAGCATACTGGAATGTATGAACTTGGAGGTTTGGCCCCTTGTAAAAATCATTAATTTGGGAGACGAAATGATTTCCCCACTGAATTCTCTGGTTTGGATGCCGCGTACCGCTTTTTGGGAGGGGGTCAAAATTTTGACCCCCCCCTCCCCTCCTCCGGCATTTCTTTGACCCTGAGATCATGAATCACCTTGAAGAGAGGTTGTTAGATCAAGCGCAGGCGCGGGCGTCGTATATCCCCCCCTTTTGGGGGGTCATTCGCGTAGCATACCCCAAGGCATGATGTTTCAACCCTTTGTAAAATCATTATATTGCCCAATAAGATGATCCCCCAATGGATTTTTTTGATTCTGAGGCCTCTTCCCCCTGAAACTGGATATCACTTTTGGGGGGCCGGGGTGGGGGGGGGCTGGGATGGGGGTTAAAAGTTCGTGCTCGGAAGTGTTCTGACAGTTGCAGCTCCCCCCGCTGCTTGTAGCCGAGTCTGCCACTGAAAAAAACCAAACTGTGTGTTTCTGTCTGCCTGCCTGCTTGCGCGACTGACTGTCTGACGGACTGCTTGCCTGACTAACTGACTGATTGGCTGACTGTCCGCCTCTCTTTGAGATGCACTGCCGAATAGAATTTCTTCGGAATTTTGCGATTTAAGCCGACAACATTATTCGGACCTCCATTCTGAGGTTTTGGCTCGGACGGTGGGGGGCTTTGAGCGCTTCTGCGAATTTTGGGTTGTCCTTGGCATCTGAGAGTTTTCGACAATTTGACCTTTTTCGGAAACCTTCCGAGGGCTTTGGCACAGGTTTGAGTCATCATTTGGTGACAATACAGGTGCTCCAGCATTTTAGGGACCACGTAACGGCTGCTCGGCATATGTAGCTAGAGGCATGGCCTCCCTCTTCTCAGAACAACCACGAAGACAGCCCTTCCACTGCGAGGCAAAGGGGGCCACGGCGGTTTCAAGCAAAAAAAGAAAAGTGGGTTTGAGGTTGGAGGCGGTTGGAGGTGCCTGGAAGGGAAAAGCAACAGCGGCCAAGGGCGTCCATCTTGGTGGCACAACCTGCTTATACAGTTTTTAGCACCTCAAAAATCGAAATGGTGCATGTTGGCTCTGCAAGGGCTCATGAGGCACAGACCATTCGTCTATTCTCGTCTTGTATCCCACAGCGGGGAACGGGGGTAGGGCGTGGATGAATATTGAATCATTTTGTCAGCCTCACCGTGCATGGGTAGCCACATGGCGGCTGCCAGGTCCATCTAGCCAAGGCCATGGCCCTCCAAAGGTACGTGCCCCGCCCTCTTTGAGGTGCCCTGCCGAAGGCAAACGAATCTGTTTGCCAGCACCCCAAAAGGGGCACGGTCTGTGAAAAGAGCTGACGTTGACCCGCCCTAACAATGTGCGTCTTTCGTGGTGTCAGTGCGGTCGATGTCAGAGGACTGGCAAATGGAACTGGATCGGCACATGGGACGCTCTGGCCGGCGGCATATGCCCCAACGAAGTGCGTACAAGAGCGTACGTGTTCCACTCTGCACTGCTCGCGCCCAGGTCACAATGCCGTTCCATGTGCCGCTGCAGTTCTGGGCCATCCTGTACGCCATGTCCAGTTCCAAGAAGCGGAGCACCTACGCGCAAATGAGCAGCGACGTATCGTCCTTTGCGGACACCTCGATGCACACTGCCAGCGTGAACATCGCTAGCGACGGGCACAGATAGGGGAGGCGTGTTTGTAAGCAGCGGGGGGCTGGCAGGAGGTGGTGATTTTTTGTAGTTGTACACAGACCGTTCTCAGCTGTTGGCTCCGAGCTGTCACGGGCACACGTGAATGCTGGTTCTCATACAGGGGTCTCCTTCACCTCCTGCCTGACATCGCCCAAGTTGTATTACCATCACAGGGTCTTCTGGACCATCTGGGATCTACTGCATGAGGTGACGTACCAGGCGTGACCCCCCATACTTTCGTCTGCATTGGGAGCCTGGGCAGGACTACACATCTCACACTGACAAAGGGCTACATACCGATACCGCAGACTTGAGACCACAGACCGTCTTGAGCGGTGTTGAGCAGGCACACGCCGGAGCTGCTGCTGGTACTTGTACTTGAGTTCCCTGCACCAGTGCCCCCGTACTTCTCAAGCGAGTCCTCACCCTTGCCTTTGTTCACGAGCATCACTACAATGGTGGCCCTCCTGTTACCAGAGCCACGTTGTGGTCAGGTCGGTCCTCGGGGTAACGGTTTCTGCTGTTTGTTCTGTTAAAGACCGTACTCACAGACAGGCCGCCAACCGCCGTCGGTTCCCCTCCAACCGCCGTCGGTTCCCCTCCAACCGCCGTCGGTTGCCCCCCAACCTTCCGGCTCCGGCTCCGGCTCCGGCTCGTTGAGTTGTTTCAGCGCCCGGCGTCTACAGCCAAGTTCGTGGCTTCGACCACAGGGCAGAGGGCAGGGTGCAACAACTCCGCCGGTGCTGGGAGGCCACCCAGACGTCCCGAACACTGCCCGAAAGCCCGCCCAGAGGTCGTGGGTTCGAACCCGATTGGTGCGCTCGCATGTCGGCCGACGGTACCCTCCGACCGGTGTCAGTTTCAGTTCCCTGCAACCGGCTTCGGTCGCCCTCCACGCGGTGTTGATTACCCTGCCGCCAATTGCCCTCCAATTGGGCTGGCTGCAACGCTCCTCTGGTCCCTGCTTCTTGTGGGCCCCGCCTTCTTCGGAGGCTCGCCTCCAGGACCAGACATGGGTCACTTTAAGCGAATCCCACCCATTACCCAAATGTTACCCTAACCGTGTGTACTGCACACGCGACTGCCACTGAGCGATGGTCCAAGTATTTTCAGGGGGGTCTGTAGGGTACGGCATTGCACGACGTGTGATGTGGCGCGTCACACGACGTGCCGACTGCTGGACTGGAATTTGGGGTACCGACCATGTAAATGGTGGTGCTGCGAAGTCGGCAGTCGAGCATCCAGTGTGCGCCACCTGAGTTACCACAAGTGTCCACTTCGGCAAAAGATGTGTTAAGGGAGAATTGTCGCAGGGCGTTGCTGTTGTGATCAACAGGTCAGCGGCGTGGGGGACGGGATTCAAAATAGTTTTATTCAACAGGTACAGAGCTTTCAAGTTTTCTTAGATGCCAAGATATGGCTGTAGGAGCTTCTTTGGTGAATCATGTTCAATGGGTCTGATGTCGGTGGAGTATTATTGGCAAGTTGATTTTCCTTGAATTTGGCAGCCCTGGGAAGCATCCATTTTGTGGTATGTTTTCCGCTACCAGATTATAAAGGCCTCCCCCTTTTTTTTGTGGAGACCAGATGCCTTCATCTATATGGGTTCAATCGCCGGTTGAGTCCATCATCATCATCATCGTCGCCGTCGTCGCTGCCGTCGTCGTCATCATTTTGACTTCAGCATGTGGTTGTTTTTTGTAATCACATCATGGGATCTGCAACTGCAAAAATGTTACTGGAGATGCACGGTGTATTCTTTGTAGACCTATTCGATGGAGTGCTTTATTTCTCGCTCCCTCTTTCTCTCATTGACAATTTTGATTTCAGCAAACCAGTGCAGACGTTGGCAAGTGTTTTGTGTGCATTAACAGTTTCGCTGTTGCTGGGTGCAATGCAATTGTCACATGAAAGCACTTGTTGCCTTGAGATTTTGGCATTTTGCTTGCCCCGCGATGTCAGATGCGCTTGTTTCAATGGGTCAACAGAAAACAGCCAGGTCAACTGGTTAGCTAGTTAGGGACAACAGAATAAAAAAGTGATTGAAACAGTAATCGAAAACCATGGTCCGTAGTTTTAGGGCGAGTTGTGTCTACCTTCAATGAGCAATCCATCGTCATGGGCATAGATCATTTCGTTTGTAGATTCAAACTCGTCATTTTTTCAAGGTAGGGCTCCACCAACGATGCAAAGCGGACGTCTACGCAGTAAACAGACCACTAGGTTGAAATGGCTACAGCCCTGCTGACAGATCTGAAGGGCATTTCAGCAATGATTTCTATTTTCGAAACCCTTGTTTGGCATGACGCTCGTCCAGTTAACAGCCTGCAAGAGGGCTTCGAGGATGAAAGTGCTTCGTTTGGAAAGATTTTTGGTTTCAGGGACATTTTGTGAATGAGGTTTCAGAGTTTTTCTTGTATTTTGTCGGGGCCATGCTTTGTTTCTAGTTGGCTGCATTCCTTCTGCCATATCAGCACCCGCCAAACCATTGTCCTCGTGTCCCAAACATGGTGTTTTGTATCTTTTTTTTGCGACGCAGGTTTTGATTACTGGTGGTGGCATACAATCAGCAACCTTTGTGGTAATCAGTCACCCCACTCCCATTTCTTGTCCAGTCCCTCTTGGTGGCCCTTCTTGCTTTTCAATTTGGGTCTTAGTGTGCACTTTGAAGCGTTATCTTCTGCTTGAGGCTCTGTTTCCCTCTAGCTTACCTGTTCCCAGCATGCTTGTGGTTCAGTTGGTTGGTTTGTCTTATTTGATTCAATATTAAAGTAGTGTGTTTCAAATTTGCATGTCGGTCATGATGGTGTTGCTCTGGTGCCATCTTCCTTGAATCCACAAGGGTGTTGTTGTGGGTGAACTTGCCCTTGAACACACAAAGTTCTTGTGGTATGGCTTGTGCTGCAGAGCTTCGCTGCGATTTCCCTGCATCCACAAAACACCCTTTTTTTCAAGTTTGAAACTGAGGTTTTTTTTACTGAAAAAATGAAGTAACCCAAAGATGGCAGAGGTTAAGTTGCTTTCTGCCTCTTCCCCATTTTGAGACCCAAGACCGTAAGGGTTATGTAGCCCTTTTGGGGGCGCCTCAAGCACAGTGCGCGCGCAGTGTAACTATTTGGGCGTCTGGCCGTACTAGAGACCCATACTTTGAGATACTAGGGGCCCCTAGGGGCATCATGGTGACCCCTAGCGGAGCTTTTGACTTCTGATTTTGTACCCCTTTGTTTGGGGATCCCCGAGAATGCAGGGTTGACGTAGCATTTCCGCCCTCTTTACTACACGCAATGCCGTTTGCGACTCTCTTGCCTTGATTGTGTTTATGCTTTACATTATATCTCTGCAGAGTGGCGAAGAGCCATTTCCACTCGGGGGGACAAGCACGCATGGGACGGCCAAAGATTCCATTGGGAAGTGGAAGTATTGAAGCAAGTCCGATTATCCGATACAAGGACGCTTTTCCAGTTGTGCATGATGTGTGTTATGTGAAGGGAAGGTAGTTTGCAACTTTCTTGAACTGGGGCAGTTTGGGTCACCTAATTCTAAGGGCGTTTCCAAGGGGTGTGCTTGGGGGCTCTTCGGGGGGAACATAGTCTGAAAGTAGCGCGCACTGCGCGCGACGTGCGCGCGCAGTGCGCGCGCAGTGCAAAGACTCCCCCTTTGACCCTCCCTACTCTGGCCCTCGTGTGCCTCCGCTATCTGGACCATACCGGTGCATTGGGTTGTGGCCAGGTTGTATTCCACACCCCATCATGCAATCCCCCTTAAACCCTGCAATTTTGTGCTGGTACACCCCACATACCATGCCCTTAGTGTTTTTCTCTTTATCATGCTCTGCGTGCTTCTGATTGGTGTCCATCGAAGGTTGCCAAGCCCCCTTTAGCAGATGAGGTCCGGCCAAAACTTTTGATTTGTGGTAAGGAATTTTCCTCGCTGGGACATAATGGCAAGCACGCCTTTGGGAGATGGGAGTGTGACACCAAGATGATTGAACACTGGGACGACATGTTCATGCGTGTTCTGCAGAACATGTGTAAGTAAAGCCAATACCAAAGCTGCACCTCTTCACCCCAAAGATACAATGGTGAACCTCATGTACAGGTGTGTGCTTTGTGATTTCATGTAAAAGAACACATGTGCCCACCCCTGCATGGAGGATGCAAAAGCACCCATGTATGCGCTTCAACAAAAATACCACCTAACCCCCCCCCCCCGCCGCATGCGTGAGCAACCCCAAAGTCCCAAAATTTGACGGAAACAACACCTCGTGTTGCGCTGACATGGGGGGGGGGGTATTTATACAGGGCAAAGAAGGACATGGTTCCAAAAGTTGCGAATACAACACCTGCTGTTGTTCTGATCAAGGTGTTGCTCTTGCAGAGGGGGGGTGTCGTGCCGATTTTGTCTCAACCTACACACACGTGACAGCTCACACGTCACTATACGGGGGGTCGAAGAAGTGAAGTAAAGCTGGATAAAGTCCAGATATCTTTTGTCACTCATTTCCACTTCATTTTTTCTGAGTTTCACCAATTTTACTCAGTTTTACTTCATTTTTCTCTCAGCAAACACCCTTGAAACGCATTGCAGACATACCACACTCAAACGGAGGAACGATGATTTGGTGGTCATGGGCTCCAAGGTAGGCAGAAACTGGGCGGCAACGTTTTGACAGGCTGCCCATGGCTCCCGGCATTGTGACGCTCATGGTCATGCTCCCCTGCCAATCCCGCGATTGAGCACCAGATGTTCTGAGCGAACAACGCATTCAATATGCAAGAACGACTGCCGCCTAAGAGCTCTCTGAGGGATACGCCGACAAGCAACTCATGCAATGCACTGGATTGTCTCAGGGAAGCACGTGACACAGGGGGTAGTGTCCGCCCTGGCCATAGGCATTTGTGCACGGCGGAGGCACAGCACTAAGACATGCACGTGGAAATGATGGAGATGGACTGCAAGGGCCCTTGGGCGTTGGCGCTAGCACCGCCACGACCAGATGTCGGCCAGTTCGTGATAGCCCGGCCCCAATGATGTCATCATCCCAACCTGCGGTTCGTTGATGTACCATGGGTTGAAGCATGCGGGCCATTTTCAGGATGCCAAAGTGCTGCTGCACATGTACCCTTGCTCGTCACAATGCCCGTGGTGCAATGCGACATGCACCCCACCAGTTCTCGATGCAAGTCACATTGACGGGACCAATGTTTCCGATTTGCGGCTGCTGCAGATCTCCTGAGCTTTGGATTTCGGCATTGCATTTTGCGGATGGAGTTTTTGAATGAGTTTCTTGCATGCCGTTCTTCAGAGCTTCCAGTTGTGTCCAGTTCAGGATACATCGGAACAAATTTGTCACACCAATTCTGACTCGTCAAGCTCCGATCCGACCATTTCCGTGGACAGAATTGTGCTTGTTAAACAGCCAGTGTCACCAAAAGAAAACGTGCCTCGAGCAGCAGCAGAGAACCGCACTTCTTGCTCGCGAAAACCTGTTGACCACCCCACCATTGCTGTTTTTCTTGAGTTTTTTTTGCGGCGATCGGGGGTAGCAATAGGGGTTGCAGGAGGGCACCCTCACGGGGAGTCAGTGAGAGTGAGGGCCGTCCACGTGTGTGCGCTTCACCTCGTCAAGCGCGGCGCATCCGCCTCCAAAGGGCCCGCAACAAAGTGACTTTGTTTCCGATTGCGTTCCGCAATGCCCAGTGCCACCGGCGTCTCTCCGGGAATGCCCCGCGTAGGATTGTGTCCGCCCGTTGTGTCCGTCGATGGTGCTACGTCGCGGAGCCTTGTCGTCCACAGCGGTTTGTCATCCGCGGCCCTTGATGTGCGTGCGATGGAGATCTTCAAGAAGCTCAAGCATCGCATCGCCGGGAAGGAGGAGGTGACGAGGAAGGAGTCGACCCCGCCGCTCGTCGTCTGCTGTGACCAGAAGTATACGATCGGGTGCTACCGCGCCTCCGCGCTCGCATTCGACTCCAGCCATGGGCTTCTGGCGGCGGCCATCGCCGGCGGGGTGGTGGTGTACATGCCCAACGGGGACACCGCCCTCGTCTCGGTGCCGCATTGCGAGACGGCGTCCACGTCGCTCACCTTCGTGTCCGGCGCGCCAGGCAGGCTCGTGATCGTGGGGTCGGAGGGCAAGGCCCTGCTGGTCGTCGACCTCGTGGCGCAGTCCGTCCTGCTGGAGCACCCGCTGCCGGGCGCCGCCGCGGCGTGCCTCGCGAACGGCCCCGCGTCGCCGTACGTGCTGTGCGGGTGCAGCGACGGCGCGGTGCTGGTGCTCGACGCCGCGGCCCCGCGCGTGTGCGCCCACGAACTGAACAAGGGGCGGGAGATCGCGTTCGACAGCGTCGTGGCCAACCCGACGGACGAGTCGCTGGTGGTGCTCTGCGGCGCCCAGGCGCTGGTGCAGGTGTGCGGGCTCAAGGACACGGTCCTGAACACGTACCAAGTGGACGAGGCCTCGCACGGCCGCGTCACTTGCGTTTGCTTCAGCGCCGACGGGAAGTACCTCTTCGCCAGCAGCGACCAGGGGCTGCTCATCGTGTGGCGCGCGCGACTTGACCGGAAGCGGGTGCCGGCCCCGGACCCCCCGTGCCTCTCCCTCCCGCTGCCGTGCGCCGGCGCCCCGACGGTGGCGCTGACGTTCGCGTGGCAGCAGCCGGGGTACGTCCTGTACGGTCACGTCCCGGGCTTCGGCGTGTTCCGGGCCGAGCTGGCGGCCGAGCGGCAGGGCCTTCAGTGCACGACGATCAGTTGCGTGGTCGCAACGGAGGACTGGGACGAGCCGCAGCACATGGTGCTGATGCACCCGCCCGCGGGCATCGACGGGCCCAGCCCCTTCTCCCACGTGGCGTTCCTATCGTCCCAGCGGAAGGTCCAGGTCGCGAGCCTCACGGACCCGACGAGCCGAGCCTACACCGACGTGTGGCAGGGGCTCGAGGAGGACGGCGTGCAGCAGTGCGCCCTGCTCTCCGTCGGCGATGCGCACGCGACCCGGCGGGCGTCGTACACTTGTTGGCCCGGCGCGGCTCCCGCGAATCCGCCCCCGGGGGCGCGGCACGTGCTGCTGGCCCTCGGCGCCAGCGGCCGCATGCGCGCGTGGCTGTACTGTGCGCCCAAGGCGGAGCTGAAGCCCGCGACGATGCCGCTGCTCGAGGGGCTGACCGCGGACGTGTTCCGCGTCTGTCACGGCGGCGACGCGGTTTTGTGTTTCGCGCGAGACGCTGCGGGGGTGTCGACGGGGCCCTGTGTGGTGGCGCTGAACATGCGGAGCGGGACGAGGGCCGTGCTGTGGCGCTTTCCCCCCGTCCGGCACGGCCCTCACGTCGCGGGTGCATACGACAGCCCGGACCGTGCGAGTAGCACAGACCCGACGGCAGTCGGCAGCCCGGCACAGCGTCCAGCCCCGGAGGCCCCGGACGACGCCGCGGGAGCACGCGACAGCCCGGGCCGCGCGAGTAGCACAGACCCGACGGCAGCCGGCCGACGGCAGACGGAGGCCTCGGACGATGGGTCTTGGGAACTGACTGAGGGCAGTCCCGTCGCAGAACCAGCGCTGGACGAAGCGGCCGTGCCGGAGGAGGCGGACACCGGTGCGTCCTCTGCCGGGGACCGGGTGCCGGAGGTCGAGGAGGGCAGCGACGAGGTGGCGGAGGGCGACTCTCGGCGGAGCTCCCCGGTTTCTCAGCCGCAGGGCGACCCCCCGGTGCCCCCAACGCGCTGCAGGGCCATGTGTCTGGCAGAGGGGGCCCACCGGCTGGTGCTGGTGTGCGGCGATCGGCAGCTGACCGTTGTGAGTCTGGCGGACATGGAGGCGTATGACATCGACCTCATGCAGGTGCCCCCGTGCCCCTTGGCCGAGCCACACATGTGCACCCTCAAGTCTGTGGGCGCCCCCGCCCTCCCCCCTCCCCACCCACCCAGCATCCACCCAAACATGAAGGAAGGACAAATTTCTTCCCGTAACATTTTGGGTCTCAGAGCCCCCCGCCTTGGGATGCATTAGAAGGGAAGGGACCTCAGAGGCGGCCCCAGAAGCGGTTAGACAGGCGGTTGGAGGAGGTTGCCAAATCGGTTGGGGGCGGTTACTGTCGGTTACAAATGCCATTGAAGCTGGCACTTGCCGCCAGTAGCTGGGTGTAGGCTGGGCGCTCTGGATGGGATGGGGGGGTACCTCCCCGCTTTTCAATGCACCCCTGCCTCCGCCTCCCCCCAATCACGGGGAGGAGGGGGAAGGACAGCCTGATCGCCATCCAAAACCCGCCACAAGGTCACCCATATTCCCATGGGCCCTAATCGGGACGCTCGAGTTGGCATCGCACCCCCACAGCACGCTTCCATGTGCTGGCGAGCCCGATCAGCACCGAGGCAAACTGAGGCTCCATGAACGACGAGCAGGTCACCGCGCACTGCCGAGCGTCGGGCATCGGGCATCCGCATCGGGCAGGCCTCCAAAAAACACCACCGAGTCCGTTGAACCGGGAGTGGCCACTCGAACCCCCCAACCGCCCCCCCCCCGTCGCGCGCACATGGATCGAGAACTCTGAACACTGCCCTTTAGAACTGACTGGCAATGAAGGTCATGTGAAGGCAGGCGCAGCGGGAGCACAGTGGCCCACACCGACATTTTGAGACCCGTCGTGTGCCCAGAGAGTTTCGCATGCCAAAGTGCTAGTCCTTGGCTTTGGGCGCCCCGAGTGTGGCTGATGATGATACCCCTGCCCACTCCGAAATGTGGGTCTTCTGCTTTTGCCCTGGACACGGCACCTGTGACATGATTCGCCAACATGACCAAACCCCGCATCCCCACATCCCCCTTTGTCCAACTGCGACGTTCAACATTGTGTCTATTGGAATTATCACGGGGCCCCCGACAACCGTCCATTCTATCCCAGAACTCGGGCTTCGTGTTCCTCTGCTGCTCATCAATCCGCCACCCTGGCGTCCGTTGTGCCGTTATGCTACATATTTTTACCTTTACCCTATTCCAATCCATCCAGGCTTTGACCGCCAAATCCTCTAGACCCGTCCGCGCTACTTAACGAGGTCGCGTAGTTCAGCTTTTATGCACCGGACACTTGAAATACACGTTCCTCATTCCTGGTTCCCTTTTCGATTCCCGTTGGGGACTTAAGGAGGAACGTGGCGGATTAGGCGCTGGGGTGTCTGTGACCTCCCGAGCCGGACGGGACGTGGCGAGGGATCAAGGATAACTTTGCACTGGAGCTTGGAGATCGCGCGGGCCCCTCACCCCACCCTTTGCCATCCGCGCTGCTCTCTGCGCCAGCGTGCCCCTCGTCTCAGTTGCTGGAGGCGGATGTGATCCGGCAGGTCCGGGCGGTAGTAAGCACCGCACGCGAGCAGACCATCAAAGACACGCGGCGCCAGATCCTGAACGCCGCGGCGCAGAGCGTCGTGACGTTCGTGGAGGCCGCGTCGGTCGCCCTGCGGGAGCCCACCACCCCGCCGTCCGGCGCGGCCGCGGGCGAGTCCGCGCCGAAGCCCGTGCTGCTGGTGGCCACCGACCGGGGGATGGTCTACTGCGTCGTGTACGACGCGCCGGCGGAGGCCTACATCGTCGGCAGTGGCCGGGTCGGCGCATGTGCCGGTGATGACGAGTCCGCGGATCACTGCCCCGCGTTGAGCAAAGTACTGGCCGTCCCGGCCGCCACGAGCAGCAGCACGTCCCAAGCGCCGGCCTGCGGGGGCCCGATCCCCGCCAACGCCCCGCAGGCCCCCGCGAAGTGCGTCCCGGTCAACTTCTGGCTCAACGTCTTCCTGGACCCGCACGTGCTGCGGCAGGCCAAGGGGCGGGTGGTGGGGGCCGTGCGGGGGCTCTTCGGGGAGCGCCTCGTCTGGTTCGAGCTCGCGCTGCAGCCCGGCCGGCCTCCGGCGCTGCGGTTCGGGCACGCGCGGCCCGAGTCGCGGTTTGAGGCGCAGGTGGAGGTGACGGGGCTGGAGGAGGAGGTGCAGGCGCTGGAGGCGGATGAGCCCCTGGTGCTGGGCATTTCCCACGACAGCAACGTCGGCTTCTACATCGTGGCCGTGGGCGCCCGCACGCTGTGCACGCGACCCTACGACGGCCCCCCCGCCGCCAGCGAGTTCTGGGTGTCGAGCGTGGAGCTCGCGCACCGCCCCCTGCCCGAGGACGCGGCGATGGAGGAGGAGGGGGTGCTGCACCTGCCGTACCTCGACGTCAGCAGGTGCGTGGCCCGCCTGGAGCTCGCCGAACAGTACACGCAGGACGTCGCCCTCGTGTGCGAGCCCGCGGGCGACGCCGCGGCGCCGGGCCCCCTCGGGACCGCGGAGCCGCCGGAGGAGGTGTGCGTCGCGGGCTCTCATCGGCAGCTGGCGGTCCTCGCCCTCCCGGAGCTGCAGCCGCGGGCGTCCGTGACGACCCCGAGCGACGTACTGGATTTCGCGCTGGTGCCGCTCGACGGGCGGTGGTGTGTGGTGGCGCTGCTGCGGAACGGCACCGTGTGGGTACTGGACGCCCTCGGCCTGTGCCAGCTCTCGAAGGGGCTCAGGCACCCGTTCCCCAGTGCGCAGGAGGGGGCGCTGACGGCGTCCGCCGCGCGCGCCTGGGCGGCGGGGCAGCAGATGGGACTGGGGGTCCGGCTGACGTGCGCGGCGCAGCGCGGCGTGGCGGGCGGCGACAGCGTGGTTGTGCTGTCCAGCCAGGGCTACGGGCTGCGCCACTGGCGGCTGCGCGGCCGACCGGCGGAAGGGGGAGGGGACCTGGTGCCGGAGCTGCCCCAGCGGTCGCAGATCATCACGATCCCGGCGTCTCCGGCGGCCCCGGCCGTCGCGCCGGCGGCGAAGGCGAAGCGCGGGTTCTTCGGGTCCATGTTCACGTCCGACAACGGGCGGGTGGCGGAGTATCACGCGCTGCTGAGCGGCGGGCCCCAGGACGCCGCGGCGGATCCCGCGGCGATGCGCCGGGAGTTGCTTGGGAAGTACGCTGATACGTCGGATAAGGACCGGACGACGCGGGAAGCCGACGGCGCGGCCAAAGCGGCGGGGCTGCAGGGGGGCCTTCATGGGGCGCAGGACGTGATGCGGCAGAACCTGCAGAAGTTGGAGGAGCGGGGGGAGAGGCTCAGCGAGCTCGCGGAGCGCAGTGAGCAGCTGAACAATGCGGCGCATGACTTCAGCAGCAATGCCAAGAAGTTGCGGCAGCAGATGGAGAACAAGAAATGGTGGCAGTTGTGAAGGGGCCGGGGATCGAACCCCCGACCATGTCAGCGCGTCTGCCTCGGGGATCATGTCAATGCCTCAGCATCAGTGGGCACGCCAATGTTCAGGGTTCAACGCAAGGGCACCAGCGATGGGGAGGATGCAATTGGAGAATCACAGGGTTTGGCCCTGCTCTGGGTCATTCTGACGCTGAGCCTCTCGGAAAGACAGGAGGAAAGCTTTGGCCTCTCTTCCCTGTGCACATTGGGTGCAGCATTTTTGGTGAGCTTTCATGCTGCCCCTACTCCTCTCCAGACTGGACCATTCAGATACCTGCGTCCCCCGCCCCCCCCCCCCCATCAGAAACGGTGGGCCAACACAGCGGCTTGGTGGATCTTCAGGACTCAAGACCCTGACACAGTGGCGAGAGGCCAGTAGGCGCCGCCAACAAACCAACACCAAGGCCTGGTGCCAACCCCCCCCCCCCCCCTCGTCATATGTGACGGCCTGTGCCTCAAACTGTGTGTCAGCCAAGTGCCTCCGCTGCGCCGGGTCCACAGGCCCGTACAGGCCGGTCCCTTCGTACTACTGAACGGCAAATCCCTCGTCCAGTATGTATTTAGCTCTGCCTGCCAAATCCTTCATATTTTGTAGAAAGGACGACACTGGAAAACAGCAGCATTCCAAATTGTTTGAATAGGGATCCAACGCAGCTTGCTTGACGCCATGCGCTCCAGACAACGCCATCTGACACAAACCCACATGTACAGTTGTGTTGTTGCCACAGGGGGGCGACTACAACCGGTCCTGATGCGACCCACCCCCCAGCTATCTGTCAAAACTGGGGGCAGGGGAGGGGGGGGGCAGTTGGGGTGTGTGGTTTGAAAAGTTCCCCCAAAAGCATTGATGGTTTAATGAAAAAGAAGAGTGCACAAGGCAGGAGAGGCAACCAGGGCAGGGAACCAGAATGGAGGGGATGGCAGAGCATGCGCATGGGAGGCAGCGACAACAAAGGGCCAGCCAGCCTGGCCAGCCAGCCCCGTCGCTACCGGGTGCCAGGGCAACCCCTGCTCAACCGGCATCAGGTGGGGGGTGCCTCCCGTAGCCCAGATGGGCTGTTTGCGCAACAGGAGTGACAGCCCACCAGGGGCAGACCAGCCGTGAGGGGCAAACGGACATATGGTGGACGGTCGGGACAACGCGCGAAGGAGCAGGGCACCTGGGCCTCACGCACACGGAACCACAGCGAGGCAGGTTATGGACGGCCATTGGACAGAGGCACGTGGACAGCAAAAACAGTCAAACAACCCCGCCAACAACCAGCACAACCTCAATACGCCAACTACCGGGCGCCACTGACGCGCAAACGGCACACCCAGGACAGCCCCGGCACACCAACCACTGGGCTCCGCGAACGCGGAAACGACACCAGCAAGAGCACCGGCCGCAGCGGCCGACAGAAAGTAGCGACCCGACGCAACATGCGAAGGGAAGAACGGGTGACCGTCCAGGGCCCCGTAAAGAAACAACAACCAGACGGAACATCACACAGGGGCTGGGGGGGGTCGCATACAATGACTGGGCCCGGCCGCCCCCCCGTGGTTGTTGCAAGTGTTCAAACCAGGTGTACTCGCCCCGTTGTGTGGTCGAGCCTTGTGTCACCTCTCACGCCGAACAAAGCACCGTATCCAAAGGTGACCCCGGCAGTCGTGGGAATGTGCCGCCACCCTTGCACGTCCGCTGTGAGGGTCGCATGTTCGCAGGCTCACTGACCTGACGATGCCAACGTCTCTGCGGAGCCAGGGGCCGTGCAAGCGCAATGTGCTGGGATCTTGCGGCGCTCCCGGAGACGACACACCCCTGATGTATACTCGTATTGGTGTACCCCCCCCCCCTGTCCTTCCCCACCCCTTGTCCTTCCCCAGGGGGGGGGGGGCGTCACTTGCTCAACCCAAAATTCTATTGCCTTCGGCAAGTCCACCTCGCAGAGAATCTACACCGAGCAACACGTACCCAAAATAGGGTGGAAACTACATAAATACGGCCTAAAACATGCTTTACATACCTTCGATGGTCATTTTAGGTGATCACGGTATCAAAAAAACAAGTTTCGAAAACTTCGATTTTTGAGCTCTCCACGGTGAAAAACTGCACAAGCAGGTTGTGTACCAATCCCCTAGGAGACCCCCCCCCGACCCAATACCCAAATAAGGTTACAAACACGTAAATACAGCCTAAAACATGCTTTACATTGCTTGAATGGTCATTTTGGGTGATGACAATATCAAAAAAACAAGTTTCGAAAACTTCGATTTTTGAGCTGTCCGGGGTGAAAAACTGCATAAGCAGGTTGTGTACCAATCCCTTGGAAGACCCCCCCCCCCCCCTAACCCAATACCCAAATAGGGTGAAAAACATGTAAATACGGCCTAAAACATGCTTTACATACCTTGGATGGTCATTTTAGGTGGTCACAATATCAAACAAACAAGTTGCGAAAACTTCGATTTTTGAGCTGCCCGGGTTGAAAAACTGCATAAGCAGGTTGTGTACCAATCCCTTGGGAGACCCCCCCCCCCCCCGGACCTAATACCTATATCGGGTGAAAAACACGTAAATACGGCCTAAAACATGCTTTACATACCTTGGATGGTCATTTTGGGTGGTCACAATATCAAAAAAACAAGTTTCGGAAACTTCGATTTTTGAGCTGTCCGGGGTGAAAAACTGCAAAAGCAGGTTGTGTACCAATCCCTTGGGAGACCCCCCCCCCCCCGGACCTAACACCCAAATAGGGTGAAAAACACGTAAATACGGCCTAAAACATGCTTTGCATAGCTTGAAATGTCATTTTGGGTGGTCACAATATCAAAAAAACAAGTTTCGAAAACTTCGATTTTTGAGCTGCCTGGGGTGAAAAACTGCATAAGCAGGTTGTGTACTGGCCCATTCACTAAGCCATTATTGGTGGAAACAGTCATTTCGCGTCTTTGGCACGGGTTGTGGACGGCCCCAGGCAAGGCTAGAGACTGCAAAAAACGTCCTTCCGTATCCTAGTAGGCATATACTGTCACAACATCCCCACTTGCACCCCTCAGAGTAGGTACCACAGGGTCACCGAGGTCGACGAACATAGCAAAAATGGCTGAAAAGTGCATAAACTGCATAAGCGCTCGTCCCACTCCGCCCCATACAAACCCCATAGAGTCGGGAGCCCCCCCCCCACCCCCCCCCCCACCCCCCCCCACCCCCCCCCCTCCCTCAAAACCTGAAAAAAGTGGGTTTCAAGTGGGGGGGGTCTGGGGGGGTCCGGACCGAAAACTCATTGGGGGATGCGTTTATTGGACAAAATAATGATTTTACAAGGGGTTAAACTAACAATTCAACCCCTTGGGGTAGGGTACGCGAATAGCCCCAAAATGGCCAAAATGGGGGGGTATGTGGCGTTTTCCCCTATATACGCCTGCCTGGCTTTGATCTAACAACCTCTGCGAGGTGATTTTTCGTTGCAGCTCACTGTGTTGTTGTGGCAAAACCACCACCCGTGAGTGCTGCCCAAAGCATTCCAGTGGAAAGTGGTGAGCATGTGCAAGAGTTCAAGGTCAAGTGGACCAGGACCAAGAAAATTTACACCGAGCTGGTCAAGGAGTAGGTCTCCGTACATTGGCAGCCCTTTAAATGTATCTTATGCTGAATTCTTTCGTTTTATGCCGCAAATTCTGTGCCTGCAAATGTGTGTGTACGGTGGTCGTGCGGTTCCCCAGGGGGGGGCCGGGGGGCCGTCTTCCCTGGGTTGGGGAAGGACAAGGAGGTGAGGGGGTACTCACCCCCTCCCGAGATTTTGTACCCGATGGTACGACTTTTGGCAGAATGCTTAGGGCCAGGGGGGTACTATTTTTGGGGGGTTACTAAATTCTATTGCCTTCGGCAAGTCCACCTCGCAGAGAATCTACCGCGAGCAACACACACCCCAAATAGGGTGGAAACTATATAAATACCGGCTAAAACATGCTTTACATACCTTGGATGATCATTTTAGGTGATCACGGTATCAAAAAAACAAGTTTCAAAAACTTCGATTTTTGAGCTGCCCGGGGTGAAAAACTGCACTAGCAAGTTGTGTACCAATCCCTTGGGAGACCCCCCCCCCCCCTGGACCTAATACCCAAATGGGGTGAAAAACACGTAAATACGGCCTAAAACATGCTTTACATACCTTGGATGGTCATTTTAGGTGATCACAATATCACAAAAACAAGTTTCAAAAACTTCCATTTTTGAGCTGTCCGGGGTGAAAGGGGGTGTTGCCTGAACCGTGCGCGCACCGTGCACGCACCGTGCGCGCACCGTGCGTCCTTTTGCGTATTCTGTGTCCACCAGATCCACAATGCCTGAATCTGAGCTGCCCTAGCTTGTCGCCGGACTGCCTGTGTACTACCACCGCTCCAACGGGGATAGGGTGTCGGCCACTGTCGTTGACCCTTCTCCAAGAGGTGGGAGTCGCGTCTCTATTCGGTACGAATTGGGTGGTGAAGAGGTCTTGTACGAGCATGCACCCGAGGAGCGGTTGGAGTTTGCAATTGTGACTGCTGAGAGCCCCGATTCCCCCCAACCTATGCACTATGAGGCGCCGATGGACGCTTTGCTGGAGCCCCAATTACCTGAAGTGGAAGCTGAAGCCCCTAGAATTGATGATCATGAGCCAGAATGCTGTGGCGGATGAAATTGAAATTCCCGTAACCCAACCAGTGTTGTCGCTTGTGTTGTCGCCTGTGCATGGTTTGTTACGGAGGTGCGTGCAAGGTGCAGAAATTGGGAGCCTGGAACCTGTGACAAGCATCAGATTCAAAAAAAAAATTCCCGGTACGCCAATAGGGGCTGCAGGGTGCAGAAAATAGGACCCTGGAACCTGTGACAAGCATCAGACTAAAAATTGAAGAATCCTGGTATGCCAGTATGGACTGCAAGGTGCAGAAATCAGGACCCTGGGTGTGTTTCTATGGGGGCCATTCAACGGGGTACAAGTTGGGCAACCATCCCAAAAACATTGAACCGTGCGCGCACCGTGCACGCACCGTGCGCGCACCGTGCGCGCACCGTGCGACAACGCCCCCAAAAACTGCATAAGCAGGTTGTGTACCAATCCCCTAGGAGCCCCCCCCCCCCCCCCCCCCCGGACCTGATTCCCAAATAGGGTGAAAAACACGTAAATGCGGCCTAAAACATGCTTTACATACCTTGGGTGGTCATTTTGGGTGGTCACAATATCAAAAAAACAAGTTTCGAAAACTTCGATTTTTGAGCTGTCCGGGTTGAAAAACTGCATAAGCAGGTTGTGCACCAGTCCCTTGGGAGCCCCCCCCCCCCCCCCCGACCTGATACCCAAATAGGGTGAAAAACACGTAAATACGGCCTAAAACATGCTTTGCATAGCTTGGATGGTCATTTTGGGTGGTCACAATATCAAAAAAACAAGTTTCGAAAACTTCGATTTTGGAGCTGTCCGGGTTGAAAAGCTGCATAAGCAGGTTGTGCACCCGTCCCTTGGGAGCCCCCCCCCCCCCCCCCGACCTGATACCCAAATAGGGTGAAAAACACGTAAATACGGCCTAAAACATGCTTTACATACCTTGGATGGTCATTTTGGGTGGTCACAATATATAAAAAACAAGTTTCGAAAACTTCGATTTTTGAGCTGTCCGGGGTGAAAAACTGCATAAGCAGGTTGTGTACCAATCCCTTGGGAGGACCCCCCCCCCCCCCCCCCCCCGGACATAATACCCAAATGGGGTGAAAAACACGTAAATACGGCCTAAAACAGGCTTTACATACCTTGGATGGTCATTTTAGGTGGTCACAATATCAAAAAAAGAAGTTTCGAAAACTTCCATTTTTGAGCTGTCCGGGGTGAAAAACTGCATTAGCAGGTTGTGTACCGGCCCATTCACTAGGCCATTATTGGTGGAAACAGCCATTTCGCGTCTTTGGCACGGGTTGTGAACGGCCCTAAGCAAGGCTAGAGACTGCAAAAAACGTCCTGCCGTATCCTAGCATGCATATACTGTCACAACATCCCCACTCGCACCCCTCAAAGTGGGTACCACGGGGTCACCGAGGTCGCCAAAACCGCCAACATACCAAAAATGGCTGAAAAGTGCATAAACTGCATGAGCGCTCGTCCCACTCCGCCCCATACAAACCCTATGGAGTCGGGACCCGGAAACACTTTTTCGGCTCAAAATCGAAAAAAACCAAAAGATTCATGATTTTCGACCCAAAAAAAGGGGGGGTCATTTTTTGACCCCCCCCCCACCCCCCCACCCCCCCCCCCTCCCTCAAAACCTGAAAAAAGTGGGTTTCAAGTGGGGGGGGGTCTGGGGGGGTCCGGACCAAAAACTCATTGGGGGATGCGTTTATTGGACAAAATAATGATTTTACAAGGGGTTAAACTAACAATTCAACCCCTTGGGGTAGGGTACGCGAATAGGCCCAAAAAGGCCAAAATGGGGGGGTATGTGGCGTTTTCCCCATATATACGCCTGCCTGGCTTTGATCTAACAACCTCTGCGAGGTGATTTGGGCTGCTGCATGTTATTTTCACCTGCCATTCAGTTTTCCTTTCCGTTGGCTGCATGGAACGTTCAGAATCTGAATCTGATTTTGAACTGCAGGCCCCCGGCACTTGATGACTCGTCTGATGAACCTTCTGTTACATCTTCAGAGGAACAAGATATTGATTGACTGCATTCTTCAAGTGACCTCTGCAGTTGTGCCAAAAGGGTACTCGCGATTTGTTCATGTTTTGTTGCCTTGTAGGAGGCTCAAGGGGGTACTGATTTTGGCAGACTACTTGATAGGGCAAGGGGGGTACTATTTTTTGTGGGGTACCAAATTTGTGGTTGGGGGAGGTTACTACTGCACGTATTACTACGCTAACCAAGACTCCATATTGGGAGCTGGTGAGGATAGGACCATGGCGCGCCACAAACCATCGTTTTCACAAACAACGTTTTGTCCGTGCCCTGGCCGTGTCCCGTGTGCCTGTGTTTGTATCCCCTCACAGATACATTGTTGGGGCCTGGGATGTCAATGTCTGGCCACAAGGCTGAAAAGGGTCAATGCCGGCTCCACATTGGCCAAAAAGACTTGCGTCAGCATCCCAAGTGGTCCTGGTTC
The DNA here is from genome assembly GCA_964036045.1 of Eutreptiella sp. 'Long Island Sound 2002'. NCBI lineage: Eukaryota > Euglenozoa > Euglenophyceae > Eutreptiales > Eutreptiaceae > Eutreptiella > Eutreptiella sp. 'Long Island Sound 2002'. The sequence goes on from OZ038388.1 coordinate 9,166,140, forward strand.
AGTTTTGAAAAATTGCGTTTTTGACCCCTTTTGAACCGTGTTTCCTTCCTGAAATAGCTCATTTGCAAGCCTCTGTTGTAACCGAAGGGGTTTGGACGGCAACGAGAACGATCCTGAATGCGAACGTCTGAGCGTCTGTTGGCAGCGCCAGGCTTGTGCAATACATAAAAGGGGCCGCAAAGATCAATGCGTATCTCCCGTTTTCAGGGGGCGTTGTCCTCGCTTTTAGGCCGCAATTGTCCAGAGAGTGCTAATTGCAAGCCATACACAGTTACCCTTGAGCATGAGCAGCGTCCCCTCACTGCAAAAGGTGCAGTACTGCTGCACAGTCGGTGGCATGTGAGGCACCCTACGCGACACATGTGCGGGCAGAGCTCGGGTGTACGGATTTCTTCCAAAGGCCCAAATTGCTGGGGGGCACATCAGGGCACATGTGTACCCCCCCCCCCCCTTTGCAAACCCCCCCCCCCTTGCAGTCTCCCCCCCCCCAACCCGGGAGACCGTCACTTCCATGTTTTTCTAGTCAACATGTATTGTGCTGGTTTGTGTTGCCCATCTGCTTTACGCATGGCCTTGCATTGCTTTCCCATTACTTCAAATCAAGCACCTGTGTGTGTGTTCTGTGATATTCTCTCTCCAGAGGCGTTGTATGGGTGTGTTGTGTTGCTACTTCAGACCCAAGATGTTTTCTCCTGGTGACCATGTACAGTACCACTCACGCACACTTGGTGCACATGTGTTGGCCACTGTTGTGGGGCCTTCACCAAATGGGCCGCAGTTTTGCCACATTCAGTGCATACGCCCTGGTGGGGTCACTCCGGTGGATCATGAGAGTGCTCAACTCTCAAGGCTAGAGGCTGTGGCGGTTGAATCACCCAAGTCTCCAGATTCACCGGATATTACCCCCATGGCTCTGCAACCCCAAACACTGGCACAGCCCACACACGTACCCAGAAGTTCTTTACCGTTCCTTTGGATCCTCAATAACATTTGTGTTGGATGAAGCACATTGGCATCAACGCGAAAGTCGCTTCACACGTATTCTCTTTGCTTGCATCAGTGGAGGGTACCACAGTTTGCCTTGAAATACCCTTGCAACCCCCCCCCCCCCCCCGGAGACCGTCATTTGGCGACCGCCCCCCCCCCCCCCCCCGGGAGACCGTCGCGCGCTAACCCGGGAGTTTGCAAGGGGGGCGGGGGGTATGTGCGTTTATGCTGCAGCGCCAGACTTACTAAGGAGACCCTCCCCCCTGACAGAGAGTGGCGGGCTAACCTCGTGACACATTGGTGGATGCATCAGCATGCAGCAGACGAGGCTAGTCACGCATCAGAATGAAAACAGTGCAAGGATGACCCCCATCCGCCCGGGTCCAACCCCCCCCCCCCCCTTCCAACGCGGGTGAAAGGCTGAGTTGGACAACTGGAAAATTTTTCACATCGATGGAGTGATGAGGGATGCTTGAGTGCTGTTTTACGGCGCATGCTGCAGGAGTGCGGAACTCAGTGGCCTCATGCCAGGGCGCAGCTGGGGAAGGTTGTAGATTCATTGAGGAACGATAAGAATCTGTATGTGTTTGAATTTTGGAGACAACTGTGATGGATCGACTTCAGTGAGGAGCTTGGGGGTGTGTGGCCCTTTGGAATCGACGATACAGGCCCCTCACGCAAAGGCCATGCACCGCAACGCTGATAGATCTGAGACCATTGCATCTCTCAAAGACGAGTTGCCTCCTTTAAGCCCCCCCTCCCACTCGCGCTTGTGAGTGCTTTGGTGGTTGTGGCGGCAGAGATGGTGGCGGCAGCAGAGGGCCACATTTCGTGTTCCTATGCCGCTTGTGTTCTGTGCATTGTAAGTCCTCCCATGGCGACTTGGTTTGGCAGTGGTCATGTCAATGCCAATACAAAGCCCCGGTGCGCGCATTGTGCGAACACTTCCCCTTTGATGGGTCTGGGGGTCTCAGGGGTCGCAGTGATGGACAGCCTCGGGTTGGTCTCCAGTCATACCTTCATGAGGACAGGGGCCTGATCTGCAATTGAGTGAAGGTGTGAGGCCTCACCAATGCTTCTGCCTACGGCGTTCGGACTGCCCTGTACATCTGTTTGTGACTTTGAGGGGGGAGCGTTAGCGCGCTGGGCATCTTTTTTTGACCATTCCCCACCCCTGCCTGTTTTTGCCCCCCCTCGCCAAACAATCTGGGGTACCTTCTCGCCGTGTCTAAGAATCTGCCCCATCCTTTGCACCCAGTTTATGATGATGGCAAGGGTGGTGGTTGGAAGAGGTGGGAGTGGCATTTTGTGTTGTTGAATTCTCATGTCTCTTCGGGCCGATTGCGCCAACTCGGTGGGTTTTCAGGAGTTGGTCCCATTGTTGCCTGATTTCGGCCAACTGAGTGTTCCGGAGGTGGGGTTTTGTGGGGTATATTCGGAAAGCCCTTGAAAAGGGCTATTTGGAACACCCGGGTCTGCATGCTGTACTGACGACATGTGTGAGATTTTTGTCTGTTTTGGACGATGCCTGTGTTGCTTGCTGCCTCTTTTTGTCAACAGGCAGCTACCATGTCTGCATACAAATTCAATCCATGGGCTGTTGCTTCCCCGGATGCCCCACAAAAGCCTTTGGTGCGTAAAAGGGCTCGCTCTTGGGGTGCAGAGTGGGTGCAGGTGGCTCAGCACCGGCAAGGTAGCCGGGCAAAAATGCTCCGTACAGCTGGTTCGCAGTAACTTGCATGCACGCATGAGGACTACCAGATTCTGTCCACCGCAGAGGCCGCTTCTTTTGCACGCCAATTTTGGGATCTCAACACGGGGCGGGTGCCAGTCAAGGCACGCAGGCTGCAGAATTGGGAAAAATTGAAAAAACATGTTCCAACAAGCAGGGGGAAGCGTCCCCCAATGCAGTCCCTGCCCTTGTGGAAGGGGGCAACAATGAGGACGATTCGGATTTAGAATAATCGGTGGTCCCTCGAGCATTGATCCGTCTTGTGAATCGTCCAGTTTGCAGCTCCATTTGCTCAACAATGTGACCATCTACCCACCCCCCCCCCCCCCGAGCCCATACATTTCTGAAACGGCCTTTTCTCACAGAGTTCAAAAAGTATACACATAACCCCCCCCCCCCCCCAAAGGGACGAAATTTTGGCGCATTGAACCAAAAGTTCAGAAAATCCAGGAAAAGTGCCAAAATCCACGGTGTTGGTGCATAACAAATGTCCCCGAGAGATATCTCAGCGTATGCAACGTGCTTTGCACGGCAGGTATGCGGTCCAGTGCGGTCTACTTAGGGTACTTCCCAAGGTGAGGATCAACTTGGGGCTCGAGATAGGATACTCAATACAAAGGTAGCACGCCGGGCATGCGCCGGGCAAACATTCCCCCCAGGTGCAGTGGACCTGATGGACTAAGTGGCCGGAAGTGTGGGGCTGGTCGAGCCCCCCCCCCCCCCTTTCTCCCTTTGGGTGAGTGCCTCAGGAGCATTCGACAGACAGATGCTCCGACAGACATTCGAAGGAGACAAAAGTTGGCTGAGCCGGTGTGACACTGTTCTCTGGAGGGCGTCCATTACAAAGGGACCGCAGTACACCACTTTGTCACTGCAGAAGAGCAGACGGCTCTGGCTATGCATTGATTACGCTGTCCTTGTTCGACCTCTGCCGTTGTGTCTGTGGCTTGGGGGGGTCAGGGGTTGTGGTGAGTCTGAAGATGTGCAGTGTCACACTCACACCCACATGTGCCGGGGGGTGGGGGTTAGTGTGGCTGGTCCACACCACCTGAGTTGCGTGTTTCAGATCTTTTTGGATAGCCCTGACACACACTTCGCATCCCCAGACCCGGTGCCCTTGCCTCTGCACAGAAGGGAGCCAAACAGCCATGAGGCGGGGGATTGTGGGGGATGCCGAAGCCAACTGCAGATACACTGACTACATGGCCCCCAACGCCCTTGTCTAAGCGCGGGCTTGTGGCAGCCTCCTGCGATGCCGTTCGGATTCATGGACGACCGCTTGCCTTCGTGTGCAGACCTGTGGTTTTAGCTGTGCGTACTAACAAGGTGCAAGCATGCGCAACCGTGCAGAGGTTAGGATTGCAACTGTGCGTAGCCGTGCAGCCACGATGTGTGCAACCGTGCGTAACCGTGCGCAACCTTGTAACAGCACCTTTTTTTGACCGGAGAGCCCCTTAGGTGTAAGCTGCATCCAATGATGGTGTTTATTGGTACAATACTGGAGGGGTGGGGTTTTTTTATTGAGGTCCAATTCTTGGCCAACAAAAGCTGCCGTACGAAACGAACATAGCAGCAGACCCATAGACCCATAGACACTCAGACCTTCAGCCAAGGCATGTCGCCACATGTTGGTGAGCAAGTGACGTTTCGCCAGAATTTGTGGTCCCATTTTCTATTTATGCATGATTTCCTCTTGGATACTTGGACTACCCATTCTAGTGACATTTTGGCGAATTGGATCAAGAAACCCAAACAGCAAGCAGCAGCAGCAGCACCAGTGCGCAGGCACCCACCCCCAGAACCCCGCCACCAACCCACGTTCTAGCGATGTTAGCCTGGAATTGACCAGGGGTTCTTGGGAAACAAACAGTGCCCTTAAACAGAAGTACCACCAGCACCAATCAGACAACTGTGCACAACCGTGCGCAGGAATCAGGCGCAGGCGTGTGTAACCGTGCGCCAACGATTTGAGCAAGCGTGCGCAACCGTGCGCGCACGGCTATAACCCACAGGTCTGTTCGTGTGACAACGGCAGTCGATACAGTCTGATCGGGTGACAGCCATTGTCGTTCTCATGGCTAAGCACGGGCCTGTCCGAAGACGCGGACCCTGCGTCAACAAGTGAAATAGATGTGCAGCAAAATATGTGCGCAAAAAGCAGCACGCAAGGTACAAACACTCACTGATGCCTTGTGGGCTGGAATAAGGGACACGGCGCAAGGGACTAAGGCCTAACGGAAGCAAACAACTGATCAAAAATGCATCACAGGTTGCCGAAGGAAAATAGGACACAAGTCGTGGCAAGGGATGTGCACACAATCCAACGGAACCGTGATTTTATCCTCTACCACTGGATGCCATTTCCATGGAATTCAGCAACGAGTTGCGTTTGTTTGTCCTATGTTTGTCCTATGGCCCCCGTAAAGGAATGTTAGACAGTTTGCTTTGGGGACACATGGCCTCCGGAGCACAGCAAAGCTCGCAGCGCCAAACATGGTTGGTTGCAAGTTTGTGCAAGCGTGTGCGTTCTGTTTTTCTCAATGTACATGTGCACGCACTTCGAAGCCAATAGCGTCAATTGAAGCTCACTTTCTCACACTTTCTGAGTGTCAATTTTTTTGATGGTTTTGCATGTGATTCATTGAACCATGGGAGGTAAATCGAGCAAGCTCGATGCAAAGTCTCAAGAATGGGTGGACAAAGTGAACAAAGATGGCCTCATGGATTCGCAAATGCATAAGCCTATCGTTGCAACACGAGGATATAGATTCCACTATTACAACGACAAGGGTAGGCAACAGTTGAAGGAGCGCGTGGAGCAGAAGGCCGAGTCAAACATGAAGTTGCGCGATGAAATTAAGGATCCAGCAAAATACGTGGCTCCTTCCCCAAAGCCCAAAACAAGCCACCCCATGGCGAGGCAAGAAGAAGTTCCGGATTATGTGGACCCCACGGCGTACTTTATGGTGCCAGAGGACAACAAGCCCATCGAGGAGGGATTCTATGCCCGGAACCAACATGCAAAGGAGGTCTTCGTGTTTGTCAAAGGAGGCAAGGCTCAACTCCCTTATGGGCCGACAGCCCCAAAGGAGAAGCGGTTGGCAGACCTTGAGGCCGAGCTGTATGAATTGGCAGGATTGCAGCCCCCTGCAGTCGAGGAAGCCCGCCTACGGAGCCTCGGGGAGAATCGTCGCCAAGGTGTAAAGGAGCCGGAAGAACCCAAGCTGCACGTTAATATCCTTAATCCAGTGAACGTTTTGGCACCGGAGGACATGCTGAAGGCAAATCTCTACGCTGTGCTAGCTATGGGCGAGTATATGCAGCCCATCACCACAGCGACGATAAATGGGGCCGCAGAGTCCGCCTGGAACGAGGAACACACGGTGGATGTCACAGATCCGGAGGGCCGACTGGAGCTCTCGTTGTTTAATACGGTCGGAGGCAAGGAGCACCTGCTGGGCCAGGGGGCCGTGGAGCTGTCTGCACTAGTGCGCGGGGAAGCCACCCCTGTGGAGGTCATCCTCTTCCTGGAGGACGACGATGGGCAGTGGGTGGCCCCTCGAGAGGACCCTTCTCTCATCAACACTATTCTCACCGCCGTGGGATTCGGCCTTCCTCCTGAGGAAGCTGCAGACGCTGAGGCTGCCCCTGATGAGATGGCACAGCCGCAGGCTATGGTTGATGCCGCCATGCTTGCCCAACCTACACTCACAGACATTGTCATGCGAACCGGAGGAGACTGCGGTGTCATCGCCTAACCCTTGCAGCACTGAATTTCAAGTCGAAGGGAGCCGTGATTTTCGGGGACCTGGTAGTAGCTTGGACTGGGGCACCGTGGAGGGGGGCGGGGCGCAGAAACCAGTCTGCTACAGCTTCCAACAGGCTTTACCTCTCGGAGAAGTGTCGCGGGCAAGGAGTTGGGCAGCACACAGCGGCCATGGGTTACTGGGCATTGTCGATCTGCAACCAGGTTGATGACCACAGCACCAGGCGGGGGGGGGTGACCACATCAAACGACCAGTGCTGTGAGCTCCAAGCTTGCCCGCAAACATCAAAGACTGCAGGAAGAGGGAACCAGGTGAATTGTTCAGGCACTACTGCGATGAGCGACAGCCAAGAACGGATAATTGCACCACACACTGTGTATGCAGCCCCCCCCCCCCCCCCACCACCAACACCACCACCACCACCACCACCACCACCACCACCACCACCACCACCACCACCACCACCACCACCACCACCCTGGTCCTAAGATGGGCTTGTCCAAACACGGCGACCCCGTGATTCCGCACATTTGGGAGTGTTTTGGAACCATCGTTTTTGCGGTTCCCATCCAATAGAGAATATGGTTTGTAGCTTTGTGTGGGCTGCAGGAAGGGTCAATGCGGGGGTGAAAGTGTTGGTGCAGCTGCAATTCCATGTGCTGTCGTGTTCTGGGGTATATGCTGCCCTGTTGGAAACCCTTTTGCAGTCATGACGGGGTAGGGTTGGCTTATGTCTGCAACATGTGTTCCGTGGTGCGTGCGGCGGTAATATGGGCCTGTCCAAACACGGCGATACCGTGTTTGCGCACTTTCCCCCCCTCAACCAGAGCCTGGCCCGTGTTAGGACACGCGGGGGGGGTGTCCACCGCCACACATTTTGCGCTGCTTCCTTTGTGCTCTCCTTCTGACGAGCCCCCATTCCTCTCCACAGCCGCAAGAGCCCCCCCCTCCCCCCCCAGGCGCCACTTGTATTTGGTTCTTCTGATTTGATCCAACACCAAAGCATGGATAGCCCTTGGTCTGTCAATATGCTGTGTAAATTGAACATAAGGTTGACCACACTGTACATAGTGGATTGCAGCTTTATTGTGAAGCACACAACTTATTGTACACAAGGCTGAAAGTGCCTAAGGCGGGGGCATTCAGAACCGACCGTTGCTCTCTCTCCCAAGGCCTGATGTTATTTAGGCTGTGTACAGCATGCGATCTAACCGACAGCAGCCGCGTGACCACCCGGGGCATGGCCAGGCAACCACTGAGCAAACATAACCAAGGTCAGCGGCGGAGCCTCTAGGGTCATGGATTTTAAGTTTGCTTGTGCTCAATGCCATGAGTGCTCTCACTGATGCCAAGCAACCCCGGATAGCCTTAAACGACGGGATTGCCCTTGTAAGGGAGGCATATTGCTTCGTCTGATATGAAGCCAACAACCAGAGTAGATTGTACTGTAGTGCTGTGTAGCAGCACAACAGCAAATTACCTGTGCCGCCGGGCCATCAATCACAAGGCGCACATTGGCCACTCGTCTCCGTATTTCCTGTTCGCAACAAAAGGATGTGGTGCATATGTGCAACAGGCCTCTGCAACATGATTGAAAGCCCCTGGTGGTTGTGATGTTGCCCCCAAATATCTGTTCTGGGGCACAGAAAATGACTCAAACCTGCCATTTTCTAAAGTCAACTGCATTCAGCAGCTTTAGACGCCGTGTGTTTGCTCTACAACCCTCATGGTCTTGAATGGAAGCATTATAAGGCTGAAATGCCTCCCTGTGCAATCTTCAACAGCCAGTCTGCACTTGCAAATGGCACGCTTTACGTGTGCTAGGGTACTGTCGATAGGGATCTTTGTGTGCCCAGAAATTGAAGCTCAACAATCCGCAAACTCAACTTGGATTTGCCTCTGGGCCAAATGAGCTGTTTGCCTGTGCTAGTTTCTGCCCATAGACAAATCATTTTTTACATCAACAGTGTAGCATAAAATGAAGCAAAAAATAGGCCTGTTCAATGAGAAAGACTTCACAAAAGATGTGACAGCTATTTTTTGCTTCCTCCCCTTCGGTGCACCTGTTGAGTGAGCACGTGTTTCCCCAAGGATAATGGCGATTAAGTTCTTAAAACAAGGTGAAGTACTCAATTTAAAGCCAAAGAAAACAAAGTGCTATATACAACCTCATTGATACCACGAGTGGTGCTTGAGCGCATCGTAAATCGCATGAGTTGAAGAACAGCAAGACTCGCTTCAGACTCGTGAGCAAGGCCTCGGCAAGGTCGAGTGCCTCCTTTTATGTGCTTCAGCGCAAGGCTGTTTCACCATGGATCAGTACCAAAGCTGAAAAGCGATATTGAAACAGATGCAGAATATAAGGCAATAAGGCAATGCGCAGCAGTTCATGATTCGTTACCGCGGTAGTGCATGGAACAGATAGAATAGAAAAAATAATCTTTTAGTCGCAGAAGTGTTTCAGTTGTGTTGTAGTGGGCTGATGAGGTCATAGTTGTTTTTTTTTTTTTGCTGAGTAAGCTGACTGTTGGCTGCTGCTGCTGGCCGCTGCCTGCTGGCTTCTGGGTGCTACCTGGTGGCTGCTGCTGACAAATATAACTGAAACGCTATTCCAACCAAATAGTTACTGGTTATTCTCTGTGCACTGTTCCTTGCATATCAAATTTACTTTTCCAATACCATAGTCTTATGCAAAGAATTTAGCAGCGAGGGTCCCAGAGCCCACCCGTTTCGCATTTCCCCGTGTGCAAGACATTTCAGCCATTGCCTTTTGGTAGCAGCGCCTTCGGCACGCCACAGCTCACCACACCACACATCACCTCACCACACCGCACCGTACCGCACCGCACCGCACCGCACCGCACCACACCCCACCCCACCCCACCCCACCCCACCCCACCCCACCCCACCCCACCCCACCCCACCCCACCCCACCCCACCCCACCACACCACACCACACCACACCACACCACACCACACCACACCACACCACACCACACCACACCACACCACACCACACCACACCACACCACACCACACCACACCACACCACACCACACCACACCACACCACACCACACCACACCACACCACACCACACCACACCACACCACACCACACCACACCACACCACACCACACCACACCACACCCGCTGCACCCCCCCTCTCTCCGCTTGTTGGTGCAGGCGTAGCTCCTGCAACGCCCACGCCATCGTGCTGCCCAGGCCCAGGCGGGCCTTCAGCAATGTGGCGCGCGCCTTTGCTTGAGCGTACCAGACCCTGATGGACTCCTCTACGACGTGGCGGATGAACTCGGTGCCCAGCGTGTGGGGCCCCGTGCACTCCAGGTGGGCCCGCTGCATAGAGGGGGTCCGCAGGGCCGCTGCCCACTGCTCTAGCACTGCCGGCTCCCATAGCTGGTGGCGCACCGGGGCCGCCCGCCCGCCCACCTTCCGATCGAGCCACGCCGCAAGCCGCCGGCGGGCCGGCCCCCACTCATGGGTCTGGGCTGAGCAGGCCCATAGGTGAGGCGCCGTCTCCGGCTGCGCCCCACAGAGGAGGCAGGTCGTGTCCAGCACCGTGTTCCGGTGGGAGGACCGGTGGGCCAAGACCGCCATCGTAGGGATGTTGTCCATACGGTGCGCCGTGACATGGCGCTGCTGGTCTTTGTCGAACCAGTCCAGGGGGAGCCCTCCTCCCGGCATATAGTTCGCCCCCCATTCGGCCTGATAGCCGGCCTGCGCCGGAATCGCGGCCCGTTCCTGCAACCAGTCGCTCAGCGCCGTTGGGGGGAGCTGACACTGGTCGCGGTAGGGCACTAGGGGGAGGAAAGAGTAAGGGCGCCTGAGGAGCCACGTTAAGTCCACCTCCGGCGGCTCCTCCGTCGCCGCGTCCACACGGACGTTGAGGTCTGTGATCCAGTGCGACGGCGTGGTCACCACCTAGGATAACGACGGCCGCCACGGGGGTGCCAACCAGGTTTTTCCTGCCTCCCCCTCTCTCCGCCCAAGAGAAACATACACACACACCGCGCGCACACAACACCTACAGCCCCGCCCGTTTACATTTGCCCTTGGGTAGACATACCGGCCTATTGCCATTTGGTAACAGCGCCTTCGGCACACCACACCACACCACACCACACCACACCACACCACACCACACCACACCACACCACACCACACCACACCACACCACACCACACCACACCACACCACACCACACCACACCACACCACACCACACCACACCACACCACACCACACCACACCACACCACACCACACCACACCACACCACACCACACCACACCACACCACACCACACCACACCACACCACACCACACCACACCACACCACACCACACCACACCACACCACACCACACCACACCACACCACACCACACCACACCACACCACACCACACCACACCACACCACACCACACCACACCACACCACACCACACCACACCACACCACACCACACCACACCACACCACACCACACCACACCACACCACACCACACCACACCACACCACACCACACCACACCACACCACACCACACCACACCACACCACACCACACCACACCACACCACACCACACCACACCACACCACACCACACCACACCACACCACACCACACCACACCACACCACACCACACCACACCACACCACACCACACCACACCACACCACACCACACCACACCACACCACACCACACCACACCACACCACACCACACCACACCACACCACACCACACCACACCACACCACACCACACCACACCACACCACACCACACCACACCACACCACACCACACCACACCACACCACACCACACCACACCACACCACACCACACCACACCACACCACACCACACCACACCACACCACACCACACCACACCACACCACACCACACCACACCACACCACACGCACCACGTTACACCACCAAGAGAAGCGCAGGGCAAGGCAACGGGCCTAGACCGTGCGGTATCTTTCCACATCCCTTTTTTCAAAGCTGAATTAATGTGTTGTTGCACTGTCGACGTGGTTTGACGTGGTGACCGGGAATTGATGGACTCAAGTGACTATGTGGGGGTTGGCGGAGTTGTTGCGGGATCTCCTGTTCGCAGACCTCAGCAAGGTGCATGCATGTCCCTGTTTGCTGGTATTCTTGCCATTCCGGATTTCGGCCACCGAACCACCCGTCCTCTGCACCCTTTGCGAATTCGGAGGTTGGCCAGGGTGTTGTCCTGGTCACACAGGGTCTTGTAACTTAAGGAGAATCCCTGGTGGGTGGGTGGGTCAGAGACCAAAAAAAAGTTTGTGTATCTAAAATCGACCTCCACTTTTGGGACCCTTTGATAAATTTCATTTTTTGCCTGAGGAGATGTGCGTTGATGGGGGGGTCAGGCGGTGGAGCCCAGCCTGCCATTCCCCCCCCCCCCCCCCCCCCCCCGGGCAACGGCAAGCCGTGGCCTGCCCAAAGAGCAGTTCCGGGGGTTCCGAAGAATCCCGGAGGCCCATCGTCGCGGATGCGCAGCCGAGAGTCTGCGTCGGGAATTTGGGCACCGGGACGGGCCCGTAGCCCTGCAGTGCCACCCCTTTCCTCTGCCCTCAGGGCCCCGTCCGTCCAATCGACTGCTGCTGCTCTTGAGTTGCGTGGGTCTGGCATTGGCCGTCTGGATGGCGTACGAGTACTTCTATCCGCCGGCCGGCGGGGCCGTGTGCGACTTCTCGGACGTCCTGTCCTGCACCAAACTGATCACCGGCGGCTGGGCCACGCTTCTCAGGGTCCCGATCGCGATTCTTGGGATCAACTGGTCTGCCCCATCTGCGTGCTCAGGGCCTGGGCACGTATGGCCAGGCCTGCCCTTAACCCCGATTCCCCCCCCTTTTTTTGTTAAGGACAGCCCTGAAGGACCGCTAAACGCCAACCGCCGTCAACCGCTAAACGCCAACCGCCGCCAACCCCCAACCATTGTTCAATAATGTCTCTGTGGGTTTGTGTCTGGCCCACGTCTTGACCATGAAGCAGAGTCCCCGGGAACGTCCGCTTCTGTTGGCGTTACAAACCCTCTCTCTCTTTCCCCTGAGGGACAGCCCTGTAGCTGCCTCCTCCTCCAAAGTCAAGCGTGCAGATCCCAATCCTCGGCTCGACCCCTGCAGCTTTTCTTTTGTACTGCACTCGGGCCTGTCGCATGATCCATGACGGCCTGGCGTTCCAGAATGACGGCCGGGTCTGTCGGTATCCTCTCGGAAGCTCCACCACCCCCGTCGCCCTCGGTGAATCCTCCAGTTCGCCGCCGCCTGTGGATCGGCGCCAGTGTTGGAGATTGAGTGCATCCCAAAACGGTAATTACTGTATCCCAAGCATATTTGACCCTAGTCTCCGGCAAAAGTTTTGGCCACCTCCGGCAGAAACATGCGGTTACATCCGCCAGCCTCCGGCCGAAGTTTGGTCAACATCCGGCACCCTCCGGCAGGGCAACCACCACTCTCCAAGAAAGGTAAATAGAAGTTTCTGGGAGGGCCGCGGGGCACACCTGGAGACCGTCGCCGCTGACGAAGATTGGCGTGGAGTTGTGAGCGCGCCACACAATCGAATAAAACCCAACCGCCCAACAACACTCACATCTGGTGGCCTCTGGCACAGGAATAGGCCACGTCCGGCAGCCTCCGGCAAGAGGTTGCCTTCACATCCGGCGGCCATCGGCATGCCGGAGACTAGGGTCAAGTATGATCCCAAGCTCCAGTGTATCGCATGCGCAGCGCAACTTTTTCTTCATTTGTAGTCCTACAGGGGGGGGGGGGGGTTTCGCGGGGGGAATATTTTGTTGTGGGAAATTTCGTATTTCAAATACCGGGGGGCGAATGATTTGGCACAGTACAAAATCGATATGGACAAATTTCGTACTCCTACCTCGTACCAAATATTTCCTTCAATTTTAAGGATGCGATGTGTCAAACTGTGTGCACCAGGCATGGGCTGCAGGAGGGGTGGGTTTTCTGCGCGCTGCATGCAGTGTGAAGGCGCAACATAGATGAGACTGGTGGGACCAAGTTATCCCCCCCACCCCCCAGCGCCATTTCCAAAAACCTGTCTTTGACTCTGGGTGTGGGTCATAAAACCCACCACAGTGGGTTTGAACCCAGGACCACCAACTTTTAGCATTTCCCGGCCCAGCACTGTGGCCACTCGAACAGCCAGTTTTCGTTCCACAATCCATTTTTCGTCGCATAGATCTAGCTGGATGAAAATGTTTTTCAGCTACCAAGGGTTTCCACATGTCTCTGACAGCACAACCGTCCACTAGGATGCAACAACAAGGGGCCTTATACCAAAATTTTCCTTCATTTCTAAGGAGCAGTGCCAAAATTCCCCCCCCCCCCCAATTTTGGCCGGCCAAAAAAAAAAAAAACCCCTGAAATAATTCGCCCCCCGGTATGTGCGAAATTTCCCGCTCAATTCTCATGCCACTGTGCGAAATAAACCCGGTGCGAATTTTTCTCGTGCGAAAAATTCCCGGTCCGAATTCCCTCCCCCCCTCTGTACGTGCTCAGTTCCCCAGTCCTTCGTACCCTTGCGGCTCTTCCCCACACGCGATGAAGCAATGGATGGCCCGGATCTCATTCCTTCTTTTCGTGCTCTTCGCATATCGCATGCGCATCCCGTGTGTATTCCTAAAACAAAAACCGTGCGTCCCGTGATGGTCATGCTGCGCTCCATCCCCACCTCAGATCGGCGCGTTCCCGGGTGCACTACCCAAGGCAGAGCCGATGCGTGGCCAATGGTCGCTGCCAGCGGGGGGGGGGGATTAGGCCCAGCTGCGGGGAATTCACACATCGCAGCGGAGGCTATTGACGGCATGAGGCACGACGCCTGCGGTGGGGGGTCTTTAGGCTCACGCTTGACCCCCCCCCCCCCGCCCCCAGAGGACGGGGGGGTTGGCCGGGCCCGGTCCTTGTATGCGACCCCCACCCCCCCACCCCCCCCGGGTTTGGAGAGATAGTGGTGTGGGGGCCATGGCCCCAACGGCGCTCTTTTTTTTTTGTGCACACTTCGTTGAAAGGGGTACTATGTGGGTTGCGCGCAGGCCCCCCCACCTTGCTCCAAACTGCCCCCCCCCCCCCCTCCTGAGTTTTGAAAAAAAGCTGGGGGGGGTAGGTCGCATCAGGACCAGTTGCCCCCCCCCCCCCCCCCCGTGCCCCAGACACCCAGGTCCAAAATTTTAAGGAGATCCGGACCACATTTGGTCCCAATTTGGCGCCAATGCGCCGATAAATATTTTTTTTTAGCATACAGTGGGGGGGGGGGGTAAATTTTCGCTTTTACCCCGCGTGTGTATACTCAAAATGCTCAGAATTTATGGGGAATCAAAATATGTGTGCAAAACATGAAAGTTTTTCTGACCCCTGACCACCCCCATCCAGCCCCCCAACCCCCTGGGCTGATGGGACCAGAGCCCCCAAGGGGTAGAAAGATTTTCTTCTACAACCTCCACATGTGTGTGTTCAAAATGAACAGTGCGACGAGGGGATCAGTTTGAGGTTATGGATGTTGGGGTACCCGGGACCCCCACCAGGGCCCAAAAGGGTTAGGTATGGGTTGGTGTCAGGATCTGCGCCTAAGCACCCCCCATGACGCCTGGGCCCTTTCAGGGCATCAGCACTGTACCTTGCGGTCTTCAAGGCGTTGCCCCCTCCACTGCAGGTTCGTCGTACTCACCTTCATCGTCCTCCGCATGAGCTCTGGACGGCCCAGTCTTCTTGACGCGTTCATGTGGTGGGTTGCTACTGGAGCTCTCTTTGTGGTGTATCTTGTGGCAGTGGAGGTGTGCGCTGCCGCCGTCCATGACATCCACAGAACGAGGTTAGCCGTCACAGCACATGGAGTGACGAAGAGTACCGAGTTCGAGCCCCAGGGCGGTCCTTCAAAATCCCATTTTTTTTTGTTGAGCGTAGCCCTTAAGGACAGCCCCCAAGGACCACCAACCGCCAACCTCCACCAACCGCCAAACGCCACCCGTCACCAATCGCGAACTCCCAAAGATTGTTCAATGCTATTTCTGTGGTTTTGTGTATTGCCCAGGTCTTGACCATGAAGGAGAGAGCGTCCCCATCCCAGGGGGGCGACTACTAACGGTCCTGATGCGCCCCCCCCCCCCCCCCCAGCTATCTGTCAAAACTGGTGGGGGGGGGGAGTTGTGGGGGGGGGTCGGCTGGGGGATATAGGGCGGGGATTTCGGCCGTGGGGGGGGGGGGGGGGGGTTCCCAAGGTGGGGGGGCTTGCGCGCGACCCACTACTACCACATGCATACCTCCTGGGGGGGGATGTCTGGGGGTTTGGGGGTACGGAGGTATGTATGCGATAATAGCGCTTTCTCGTCATTGCCGAGAAGAAAGTCTTAAGGGTCGCCGTGTTGCCCCCCTTCCCCCCCCCCTCCCCCCACCCCCCTCCCCCCTTGTTCCCCCGCGCCCCCCTGTTAGTTTGTGAGAATAATTCCTGAGGCTTGGTCAGAGTTGGGGGTTAAAAGAAAAAATGGATGGACTTCTGCTTAGAGGTCCTTGAAAAGCTCCCCCTCTGAGGAGGAGGAGGAGGAGTCTCAGCGGGCGCGCTTCGACTGAAGCTCCGTTGGGCTTCGTCCCGCCTCTTCTTGTTGCGCTTCCCGACGCTTTTAAGCGGACGAGATCGCTCAGCCCCAAAGGTCGTTGCCTCGGACTCACTTGGGAGCGGGCGGGCAGGAGGCTTTGACTGGGGCAAAGGCAGGGGAGGCATCTTGCGATATGTGGCGCTCAAAAGCACTGATGGTTTGCTGAAAAGGAAGCATACACTAAAAAAGGGGGGCGCCGGTGGCGCCATGCGAAAAAAAGGGGGCGCCGTTGGCGCCATGCCCCCAACCCACTATCTCTCAAAACCCGGGGGGGGGGGATCGCATACAAGGACCGGGCCCGGCCGCCACCCTGAGGTCCCCATGAACGTCCATTTCTGTTCACGTTGCGAACCCTTTCCTTTTCTTTTCTTCTTGAAGGGAAGCCCTGTCGAGCCCGGCATATGAAATAGGGCGATAGGGTCTCCCTGGTGATCCCGCGCTCTGGAAGAGACTGGTGATGGTTCGCTGGTGCCTAGGCTCGTCCGGGTCTTCCACCTCTTCCTCTGCCACGACACCCACAGACTGTGAGTCGACCCGGCCATCGGTGACATGGTAACTCTATGGCACCCGTGCAAGGCCCCACCATGTGGGAGGGCAGGACGCCTGTGGGTGTACCTCTAGCGCGTTCAAGGACACACACCGAGGGTTGGTGCGCGGCATGGACGCTGCGTACCAGTGCCTGCTTTGGGCCATGTCTGCAAAGGTCTCGGCCTCTGGGCGGTGCATCTGCCGTCCGCTTCCTGCCAACGAGGCCCAGGCCCGAGCTGGAACGGCATGGCCCCAACACTCTGCAACTCCCCACCCCTTTGTCACCCACCACTCGTGGGTGCCTCCGACTTGATGAGCTACGATTTGATGCACATCCCCTCCCCACTACAGTGCCCGGGTACACTGGAGTGTCTTTTTCCTCCATGGGGGCTGTTGGGGGGGGGGGGGGGGCATGGTATGGTGTTCCCGATGGGAAGTTTGCTTTTGTGAGTGGCATGTGGGGGTTGGGGGTGGGGGTGCTTCGACATCGAGTCCGTAGGGTGTCATGGAGAGTCCCACACAGGCAGACTGGCGATGGTCGAACCACGAGCTCTTCCACGACCCACCGGTGCCAAACCCAGAATCCGTCACACCAGTTCGGTGGTGGTGCGCCCCGTGTGGGCCTCCAAGTCTACCTTGAGGGGCCGAAGGCATGGGGAACGCTTTTCTTGCGGGGCCTGCGGCACACGGTTTGGGCAATTATCCCAGATTACGGGCGAAATAGTGTATATGGTAGGTTTCCGCATACCGTTTACTCCCCAAATGTAATTTTTTCTCCAATTCTATGCTACATTTTCTTTTTGGTGCCCTTTCTTCACAAATAGTGCACTAGGGTTGGGTAGCCACTTTTTATTTCTCCTTACCGCCTCCCACGGATTCGTTAACCTTCAGGTGCTATTGAGGATAACCGGTTCACAGTCTCCTTCCCCATGTTGGAGGCCCCTAGAGTTGTGGTGACGGACTCCCATGCTTTGGCGTGGCCCCTCGAATTAGGGTGATGGACTCCCACGCTTTGGCGTGGCCCCTCGAGTTGGGGTGGTGGACTCCCACGCTTTGGCATGGCCTCTAGTGTTGGGGTAATGGACTGCCACGCTTTGCTGTGGCCCCTCAAGTTGGGGTGATTGACTCCCACGCTTTGGCGTGGCCCCTCGAGTTGGGGTGCCGGACTCCCACGCTTTTGCCGTGCTTTGCCGTGGCCCCTTGAGTTGGGGTGATGGGCAGCCACTCTTTGCCGTGGCCCCTCAAGTTGGGGTGATGGACTCCCATGTGACTCCATTGGATGGTGCATGCTGTGGTTCACATCCAATAGTTCATCAACAAGCGGAATGTCAAGTACCGACCATTTTCCAAAGGAGATGTTTGGGACGAAATCGTGTACCGTTGACAGTGACTCCTGCACATTTGACTCCAACTCCGACTCTGACTCTTACACTGATACCGACTCAGGGTTGAGCTTGACCTCATGCTCTGTGGACCCTTTGTCGTCCGAAATCGACTACTCATCCGATGATGAGCAGTCTTGGTTACACGCGAAACGTGAAACGTACCTAAACGAATGTCATAGGGGATGGGCCCTTTGATCAACCTTCAAAATGCGAAACGACTCGAACACCTACATCATAGGATTGGGCACCCTATGATGTAGGGGATCAGGCAACAAAGCGTGATGGCGGGTCCAGCGTTGTGCTATGGTGGGGAGATTGGGCGTATGTTGTGCGGCACATTGCGCATCCCGGAGTGCATGCGATGATTCTCTTAAAAAATTTTGCAATAAAGTGTGTGTGGAGATGTGGGGATATGTATGGGGGAATGAGTAGCATCGGGGCTTTGCTACTTCTGACTGAGGGGTTGACGTCCCTCCTCCTCCTTAACCACGGTAGAAGGGTGGGATTCCCGGCCACGCTTTGCATGTTGAGCCGGGGCCGTAGTCTCTGACTTTGAAGAGAGCAATGGGTCAACGTGCACGAAACCTTCTTGTTCCGTTGTAAATTTCGTGGACAGTGTCCACTCAAGCTACTTACCCTTTCCCTGCAGCACCTTCGGTCATTGCCTCTCGTTCCATCCCCATCCCAATACTCTCCCCCCACCCTTCATCCCACCACTTCTCCCACCATTTGTCCCGCTGGTCATCAAACCAGTGGCCCCAGTGCACCTCCCACAAGGTCCCCCACGAGATACCCTGCCACTTGTCCCGCCAGCTCCGCCACTTCACCCACCGGTCCAGCACCCCCTCCACCAGTCATGCAGCACAGGCGAGGGATGTCGTGTCTGAACCCATGCTGCCCTCAGTGCGTCCAAAAGTATTGTTCGAATTTCGGCATGCCTTTGCACACCTCAGATACATGTCGGAGTATTATGCCCAGTCTGCACTGCGGTTCACGTGGTCCTGCTGGTGATTCTCTGGCTTGCCTGCAAAATTGTATGTGTGCTTCCTCATCTGATGGTGTTGTGTCGCAGTATTTGTGGTCGTGGTTGTGATGGTTGCGTTCACACTGCTGTTGTTTGGTTGCCTCTATGTTGCCAGTTGTGTGTGTCTGAATGTTCCAGCTCGTGTTGATGTTGATGGTGAAGGGACCCTCACCTTCGGATTTTAAGCCATTTGCCACCACACACTTGACAATTCGCACACGTGAATTGTGACGCGAGTGCACATTGTGAGACAAGTGCGATCTGCAAATTGATGGTAAATTGTGCATTTACTTCACAAGTTGCACTCACTGCACAATTTGCACTCCACAATACAATACTTTACAATACCTGAGGTGCGGAAAAGGGCCCGCTAGAATAAACAACACATGGATTCGGCGTACATACCGGTATATCGCGGCGAGTTGTGGAAAGGGGCGAGGCAGTCTGATCTTGGTCATCCGCGATATTCTTGAGCATTTCCTCCTTTCGGTCCCCCAGCGATTCCATCGGAGGACCAGAAGCTCCATTATTGAGCCGCATGCGGAAGTGCACAAGACCAGGCCGTTGCTTAGCGCCCGTTCTATCCTGAGGCGACCAGAAAAGTTTGTGTCCCTACAATCAGCCTCAAACTTCTAGCCCCTCTGATGCTTTGCGTTTCCCCCCCGGTTCCCCATGTAGGGCTGGTTAAGCAAATCCCTGCTGTCGAAGCAGATCCAGAGCCAGTCCAGGATGCGCACCCACCTCTCAACAAGAGGGGCTTGGCTGGATCCGGGTTCAGTCCAGCGACGCATCTGGCGGTACTTCTGGTCTGGGTCAGGAATAGCCTCTTCCCTCGCGTAGGCCGGTTCATGAGACTGTAGAGCCTCCCTTTGGTGTGCTTTGCCCTGTGCAAGCGTTTGAGGTCGCTCGGAATGTGGGGCCTGTGACCTGCGTGCCCGTGCAATCTTCAGTATCGGCACACCTACGGACTGGCGCTTTGGGAAATACCGCTGCGATTTGGAAAGTCTCTGCTTGCCATCATACGAGACGAACTGGGCCTGGTGCTGTTTGTGGCTGTGCTGTACACTATACCCTTGGCGGCCTTCAACCTCCACAGCGTCTGGAAAGCCACCACGCCTGGTTTGCCCACCTGCACCGACAGCGCCTTGCTTGTTGCCCTTGCTGGTGCCATTGCTAGTGCAATGGCCGTTGTGGCCGGTGTGGCCCGCTCATGCAGGGGCGGTAGGTCGTGGTCACTGGTGGCTTGCTGGCAATGTCGCCGGCCAGCCAAAGGGGCAATGAGCCAAGCCAGCGAGTGGGGGCGGGGGGGGGGGGCAGCTTCTTTCAGAGCAGCAAATGGGACGCAGTGTGCCCCTGTCCCTCTGGATACCCAGAGGCATGGGCATGGTTCGGGCTGCTCGGGAGTACCCCCCCCCCCCAGGGTGTTGCTTTAATTTTCATTTCGGCAGGGGCGGGGAACCCTCCCCCCTGGACCCACTCCCCCTCTCCCCCCTCCGCTCTAATTCACCTGAGAATCAGGGTTCTGGGAACCTTTTTTCATTTGGGCCAGTTTTGTCCTCCTGCGCCTTCGGCGTACCTATAGCAGAGTTCTTTGGTCACTCCACTCGTATCATTTCTTCCCTCTGTTGCAGATCACCATGTCCCGGCGTCCCATAAGTATTTTCTTAGGCACCCCGGTGCAAACGTGTCCCCGCGCAAAACGCAACGACATTATAAACGCAATCCTCTATTTTCGCTTCCAAGATAGATGGACTCGGAAGAAAAGGCAAGAGGCGTACAATGTTGCACAGAAAGCATGTTGCACACAAATGTTGTCCTCTACGAAGTGTCCGCCCCAAGTAGTGACTCGTCATCCAGCTCAGATTCTTCTGGTTCCTCTTGCACTTCGGAAGAGGCAGACATTGGTGAGTCCAGCTCAGGTGAGTCGAACTCTGATTGGTCTTCGGCAAACAATTTGACAACAATGAGCATTCCTCCGTGTTTCCTGTTTATGTTGCCTGGTGGTGTTCAGGTGAGGGCACAATGTATGGACCCAAAAAATGAGTTGATTACCTGTCTTCAGATATTATGACAAATGTATATGCTGAATGGGTCAGTGTGGTGCATTTTTGCAATTCTTGGTGGATATTGTTCATTTCAGCGGGGGGGGGGGGGGGGTCCTGTCCCAACACGGGCTTGCCGACACGGCGACCCCGTGTGTCTGCACTTTTGGGCTTTTTTGGGGCCCGTCATTTTTTGCGGTTCCAATCCAATAGGGAATGCGGTTTGTAGCTTGGTGCAGGCTGCAGGAAGTCAATATGTGTCTTAAAGTGTTGCCGTAGCTGTAATTCCATGTGCTCTTCTGTCCTGGGGGGTGTGCTGGCCTATTCGACACCCTTTTGTGGTCATGAAGGGGTAGGGGGGGATGATTCTCTGCGACATGTTTTCGGTGGTACGTGCCGCGCGGTAACATGGGCTAGTCCAAACACGGCTCCCCCGTGTTTCTGCACTTTTGCCCCCTGAACCTGCACCTGGCACGTGTTAGGACAGGGGGGGGGGGGGTACTCTGAGGGACCAACGCACGGTGCAGGATGGACAGCCCCCCGCCCCCCCTGCAGACCCTGTGCGCAGAAGTGGGGCTCGACCCACTCCTGTCCATCCTCAGCACCACTGATTTCTCCCACCGCTCCCACCACTCATCCCACGACTTCTCCCGCCATTTGTCCCGCTGGTCATCAAACCAGTCGCCCCAGTGCACCTTCCACAAGGTCCCGCACGAGATACCCCGCAACTTGTTCTGCCAGCGCCGCCATGTCACCCGCCGGTCCAGCACTCCCTCCACCAGTCAACACGGGGGAGGGATGGAAGGGATGAACCCAGGGATGTATTAGAATGGCTGGCAACCAGAGGAGCCCCCTGGACCCAGATTTCCTCGTGGGAACAAATGAGATTTACAAAAGGAAATATTGATTTGGGCTATTTTTGGTGCACAAACTTTTGGGTTCCAGACCCCCCTTTCCCCACTCCTCTCTTCTAATACATCCCTGGGTGAACCCTCGAGTGCAGCCGTGTGTGCAGTGCATGTCACCTCTCATTTGTACAAGTGTTATACAAAATCACTGATTGAACGCGGCAAGACTATGGCATAATGAGGCACCGGGGGGGGGGGGGGGTCCTTGTATGCGACCCCCCCCCCCCCCCCCGGGTTTTGAGAGATAGTGGTGTTGGGGCCATGGCACCAACGGCGCCGAAGTTTTTTTGTGCATGCTTCCCTTTCATCAAACCATCCATTTCTTGAGCGCCAGATTAGCAAGACGAGGCGCTCAACAAATGTCGTTTGTTGCAAAGTGAAAGATCACCACAACCACTGTGGACACACCTGCCCATCTGCAGCCCCTGCTTCACAACATCCACCAGCAGCTTCCCCAAATCCGCCCCAGATACACATCTCCCCTGGAGGTATGCATGTGGTAGTAGTGGGTTGCGTGTAGCCCCCCCACCTTGGGAACCCCCCCACCCTCCGGCCGACCCCTCCCCCCCCCCCCACCCTCCAGCCAACCCCCCCCCCCCCAACTGCCCACCAGCCCCCCCCCCCCCCCCCCCCCCCCCAGGTTTTCACAGATAGCTGGGGGGCTGTCGCATCAGGACTGGTTGTAGTCGCCTCCCCTGTGTAATGAGGCCTGGCGGACAAACCGCAAATCAAATGCAGACACAGAGACCAGGCCAAATGCGTTCCCGATCTCAAGGAAGTCCCAGTGCAGCCTCTGCTCCCGCCTTTGGCACCACCTGCTCAGCAAAGCACGGCGACGGTTTGCGTTCGGCCATTTTACCGTGCGCCACGCCCAACTCATCGCTCTTACCGGTGCTCACATTCAGTTCACTCGCTTGCGTGAAGACTGTCCCAGCCCCCGGCCTGGGGTCTGTATCAGGAGGGGTAGGGGCACTTGCAGGGGCAGGGGGCAGGGTCCGACGCACTGAGAGGGCGCTGTTGCCGCGGTGCGGGCGCGGTGCAAATTATGGGGATATCTGCAGACCCTCCCGGTGATGATTGCCACCATCAAGAGGCCTCCAGGAACAGAACAAAGACTACCTCGAAGCCTTTGGGAATTCTTGGCAATTATCAAAAAAACCCTCGCAAGACAGGTGGTGTGCTTGCAACTAAGGTTTTCTGGGGTTGTATGGCACCGCAGAAATGGAAAATGGCCGTGCGGGCGTGAACCAAAGTGAACCCAGCAGCATCTCCTGTCCGCAGTGAGTGCAGGACGCACATCAGTACTGATATACCCTCAGGGGGACTTGTTGCACCGCGGGCACACGGCGTCCGCGCCGTGGCAACTGTTGGTAGTCAAACACCGTTGACCCATCCCAAACATCCCTCAACAGCTGCCGCGTGTCTACTGTTTGCTTTCTGCCTCATAGGCGCAGCCAAACATGAATCGCTGCCCGAAGCCGCCAAATTAAGCCTTGCAAAGTGCCTGATCAGGTCACTGCGTGCTGGTGGTGTGGTGCCCTTAATGCATATGAAACGTGTGGCGGTAAGGACGGTGACCTCTGGCGATGGTTATTCCTTGTACTGGCGACCAACGATTGTCGGGCAGCTTGTATCTCGTTGCCTGTCGTCTGTGTCCGGTCCTGCAGCGTATTGCACCTGTTGTTAGGAAACACTACGTGTTGTATGCGCACGCACTGTGTGGGCATTGTCAGCACCAGAAGACAGCGTTTGGTGCTGCTGTTGACGCTCTTGACATCGTGCATTGTGCTGATGATAAAGACAAGCCGCGCTGCGAAGAAGCGCACATAACAGGGTGTGCACTGTGGGCAGCAGGGCAGCAGGGGAGCGGCAAAAGGGGGCAGTGGGGCGGAGGAAGGAAGGGGCCACGGGCCTCTGGTAAGAGTACCACGGGCGCTGGGTTGCAGGCACCTTGTCTTTTGGCACCTCCCAACTTCGGGGTGGCAGTGCGCACGCGCTGTGCCGGGGGCTGGGGTCAGCGCTAGGGCGTTGCTATGCGGAGGGCGGGCGCGCGGCGTGCGTCACGTAAGGCATGATGGGGTCGCGAGAGTGCCACCGCACCACACCTTGCCCAATCATGTTTCACCAAAAAACTGCCGTCCTGTCGTTTGCTTCCGGTGTCGGGTCCGTTCCCCTGGGGTGTCACTCTGTGGTGGCTCCGTGGGCATTTGCTGCCCGGGGGGGTGGCCATGTCCCTACGGGTCTGCCGCGGTCCCACTCGGGGACGCCGCGTGTCCTTGAGGCTCGCCCTTGTAATCCTCCATCCCGCCACTCATCGCTTGCACCCAAACACACAGTCCCAGGAGTCCACTGCGCAGACCCCTGGAGCTAGGTGCAGCGTGCCACGGGCCTGTCCCACAGGGCAGCTGTAGCAAGCGTCTGGAGAACGGGGGAAAGGGGCAGCGGCCAATGTGTGGGGACACGTGGCAGTGCGCCCCAGGTATGCAGCAAGAACGATCTGTCCAGTGGCTTAAAGCAGCCGTAGAGTCAGATGCGTGGTATTTGGGAAGGATTCCCTGGGCATAAGTTACGAAAGACCAACCCTGTGGCATGTTTGTGATGCTTTGCCATTGTTTAGCCCTATTTCAATGAACCTTTGAGGGATATGATACTTTGGAACTCTGGAACCTTGGGATTGAAAAGGTTGGGGATGGGTGGATGCGCAAAATCCAGCATGGAATTATAGCATTCCTGGACGTTGGATCTTGGGGTTAGGCGAAGAGGCCAAAGAGATGCGGGTACGCTGGGCACGCACAAGTGGCACATCCAAGCCAATCCAGATGTTTTCTGACACCCCTTCCCTTTGTTTGTCATGTAGCAACACATTGTGCCAACAATGGTGCCCAGAGTACGTTTGTGATGGCCGTCGGACGGAGCACAGGACAATCGTTTTTCAACATTGCGGTAAAGACAATGGGGACCACGATTTGGCCTTTGAATTGGGCTCAAGTTGGCGAGGGCAGCGTGATACGGCACATGATGCTTGAGTTCACGCATCACGAACAATGGTCGTGCAGTTCTTGGACAGGCCACTCCCTCGCACTCTTTGGCTGTTGCTTCAGGTATCCTACGTGGGTGCACCAGGATGAGACTGGAACTGAGATAGACCGGCGTGCAGGTGTTCAGCCGCTGAACCGGCTCGCACTTTGGACCGGCTGCCCAATGGCTGATCCTGTGGCTGCAGCAAAAGCCGCCGAGGAACCCGTGACACCGCCCCGAGCGTTGTAAAGGTGCCAGGAGGCATAGGTCTCTGCGCCGGGGCAAGCACAGAGAATTGTGCATGGGACAGAGGGATCGGCATAACTACTGCAAGGGTTTGTTATGCGATATGGTATCCCAAGGATCGCTCTACAGGACCTCCAGACAGGGGACTATTCGAATGGCCGTACACCAGAGGAGGAGTGGTCTGCGGGCGGGGGAGGGGTACCCCGCCGCTGGAGCCCCCCCCCCCCCAGACCAAAGTGACTGTAGTGGGAAAAAGCGACATATGCAATTGGAAAAAGCCGGCCGGGCCATTTTTGCTACACAAAATGTTGGGTCCTTTTGGGTCAGACCCCCCTCCTCCCCCCCTTCTAATACCTCCAGACAGTTGGCCCCCGCCTGGATCCTTAGCTGGCTGGCTGTGTGTATGTGTGCGTGCGCGCGTGTTCTGTGTCGCTACATACTATGGCCCGTTTCTGCTTGTAACGGCCGACCGAAAGGCCCGAAACTCCATGACCTGCTGCAACCTCCGCCTGCTTGTGGCGTGTGTAATCCCCACGCAGTGTGTGTGCTCTGCTGCTCTACCCTTACTGCTGCCCAGGGGCGCGTGACCTCACCGTGGTGTGGGGGTGAAACCGGGGGGGGGGTCCCCCCCGGGCTAACACGCAATCTGGGGGGTGCCCTGGTCCAGCCGCGGCGGCCAGGGCACGGGATCGCGCGCCCCACCCCCCGCCGGCCACCGTGGGAGAGTCACGATGGCACAGGGCGGGCTCCACCGGGGGGTGGCGGTATGCGGGAGTAACCCGGGTCCCCCTGTGACCCAGCCCTCTCCAGGGCTCGTGTGCGCTCCCCTACCCCAACCCACTGCACCTTGTGTTCTGCACAGGTACATCATGGGGTGGGGATATCATCCTATCCGACGCCCGTCCGGGCCTGGGGCACAACCACGATGGCCTTCGGCCAGGGGCCTGATGTCACGGGGGGCTACCGGTCCTGCCCTGCGATGCAATGCGGGGCAACCGTGACATCAGGCCACACAGCCACGCGCCCTGCTGCACCCGGCGGGATGCCTGGACCGGAGCTGGGAGGTGGTGGAATAAAGGGGAGACAGCATCGTGGCGGAGGTAAGGGCCAGCGCCTGCCGCTACGGTGCTCACTGCGCCGGGGTAATGGCACCTGCCTGCAGCCTCGACGTCTGGCTCCCCAGGAATTGCTGTGAAGCAAGGGGAGGCCCCCCGTTACTGTTCCTGTGCCCGTGATAACGCGGAGGGGCGCCATCCCCTACCAGCGGCGTACACTAACCTGAAAGAAGGGGAGGCCCCCCAGGTCGCGGGACTTGTGTGACGTGTGAACTTGGGAATAAAAACGAAAAGTTTCTAAAGTAAGGGGAGGCCCCCCCGTGCCCCCCATGCCGGGAATCCCACGTGGAGCGGCCGGTCGGAATACGATGGATGAAATTGAAATAAGGGGAGGCCCCCCGGGTTCCTACCACCGGTGACGCCAACAACGGCGCGGACAATTTGAAGGATATATGAACCAAGGGGAGGCCCCCCGGTTGTTGTGCCGTGGAGGGGCGCCATCCCCTCCCGGCGAGAAGAGGTGACTATTATGGAACCGAGGGGGGGCGCCATCCGTCAGGTATTTTTTTTTTTCCTTCCCCCACACAGCGGCGGTTACACCCGAGTCCCTCCGGTGCAGCCTGGGCCGCGGGGGGATAGGGACGCCCCGTGGGTTGGTCAGGTATTTTACCTTCCCCCACACAGCGGCGGTTACACCCGAGTCCCTCCGGTCCAGCCTGGGCCGCGGGGGGATAGGGACGCCCCGTGGGTTCGTCAGGTATTTTTCCTTCCCCCACACAGCGGCGGTTACACCCGAGTCCCTCCGGTCCAGCCTGGGCCGCGGGGGGATAGGGACGCCCCGTGGGTTCGTCAGGTATTTTTCCTTCCCCCACACAGCGGCGGTTACACCCGAGTCCCTCCGGTCCAGCCTGGGCCGCGGGGGGATAGGGACGCCCCGTGTGTTGGTCAGGTACTTTACCTACCCCCACACAGCGGCGGTTATACCCGAGTCCCTCCGGTCCAGCCTGGGGCGCTGAGGGATAGGGACGCCACGTGGGTTCGTCAGGTATTTTGCCTTTCCCCACACAGCGGCGGTTACACCCGAGTCCCTCCGGTCCAGCCTGGGCCGCGGGGGGATAGGGACGCCCCGTGGGTTCGTCAGGTATTTTTCATTCCCCCACACAGCGGCGGTCACACCCGAGTCCCTCCGTTCCAGCCTGGGCCGCGGGGGGATAGGGACGCCACGTGGGTTCGTCAGGTATTTTTCCTTCCCCCACACAGCGGCGGTTACACCCGAGTCCCTCCGGTCCAGCTTGGGCCGCGGGGGGATAGGGGCGCCCCGTGGGTTCGTCAGGTATTTTTCCTTTCCCCACACAGCGACGGTTACACCCGAGTCCCTCCGGTCCAGCCTGGGCCGCGGAGGGATAGGGACGCCCTGTGGTTTCGTCAGGTATTTTTCCTTCCCCCACACAGCGGCGGTTACACCCGAGTCCCTCCGGTCCAGCTTGGGCCGCGGGGGGATAGGGACGCCCCGTGGTTTCGTCAGGTATTTTCCTTCCCCCACACAGCGGCGGTTATACCCGAGTCCCTCCGGTCCAGCCTGGGCCGCGGAGGGATAGGGACGCCCCGTGGGTTCGTCAGGTATTTTCCCTCCCCCACACAGCGGCGGTTACACCCGAGTCCCTCCGGTCCAGCCTGGGCCGCAGAGGGATAGGGACGCCCCGTGGGTTCGTCAGGTATTTTTCCTTCCCCCACACAGCGGCGGTTACACCCGAGTCCCTCCGGTCCAGCCTGGGCCGCGGGGGGATAGGGACGCCCCGTGGGTTCGTCAGGTATTTTTCCTTCCCCCACACAGCGGCGGTTACACCCGAGTCCCTCCGGTCCAGCCTGGGCCGCGGGGGGATAGGGACGCCCCGTGGGTTCGTCAGGTATTTTTCCTTCCCCCACACAGCGGCGGTCACACCCGAGTCCCTCCGTTCCAGCCTGGGCCGCGGGGGGATAGGGACGCCACGTGGGTTCGTCAGGTATTTTTCCTTCCCCCACACAGCGGCGGTTACACCCGAGTCCCTCCGGTCCAGCTTGGGCCGCGGGGGGATAGGGGCGCCCCGTGGGTTCGTCAGGTATTTTTCCTCTCCCCACACAGCGACGGTTACACCCGAGTCCCTCCGGTCCAGCCTGGGCCGCGGAGGGATAGGGACGCCCTGTGGTTTCGTCAGGTATTTTTCCTTCTCCCACACAGCGGCGGTTACACCCGAGTCCCTCCGGTCCAGCTTGGGCCGCGGAGGGATAGGGACGCCCCGTGGTTTCGTCAGGTATTTTCCTTCCCCCACACAGCGGCGGTTATACCCGAGTCCCTCCGGTCCAGCCTGGGCCGCGGAGGGATAGGGACGCCCCGTGGGTTCGTCAGGTATTTTCCCTCCCCCACACAGCGGCGGTTACACCCGAGTCCCTCCGGTCCAGCCTGGGCCGCAGAGGGATAGGGACGCCCCGTGGGTTCGTCAGGTATTTTTCCTTCCCCCACACAGCGGCGGTTACACCCGAGTCCCTCCGGTCCAGCCTGGGCCGCGGAGGGATAGGGACGCCTTGTGGTTTCGTCAGGTATTTTTCCTTCCCCCACACAGCGGCGGTTACACCCGAGTCCCTCCGGTCCAGCCTGGGCCGCGGGGGGATAGGGACGCCCCGTGGGTTCGTCAGGTATTTTTCCTTCCCCCACACAGCGGCGGTCACACCCGAGTCCCTCCGGTCCAGCATGGGCCGCGGAGGGATAGGGACGCCACGTGGGTTCGTCAGGTACTTTTCCCTCCCCCACACAGCGGCGGTTACACCCGAGTCCCTCCGGTGCAGCCTGGGCCGCGGGGGGATAGGGACGCCCTGTGGTTTCGTCAGGTATTTTTCCTTCCCCCACACAGCGGCGGTTACACCCGAGTCCCTCCTGTCCAGCCTGGGCCGCGGGGGGATAGGGACGGCCCGTGGGTTCGTCAGGTATTTTTCCTTCCCCCACACTTGGCTTTCGCACCATCGAGGCCCCCGCCGCTGAGGCGAGGGGGCCTCCTTCGCTTTGGGACCACTGAGGCCCCCGCCGCTGAGGCGAGGAGGCCTCTTTGGCTTTGGGACCACCGAGGCCCCCGCCGCTGAGGCGAGGGGGCCTCCTTCGCTTTGGGACCATCGAGGCCCCCTCCGCTGAGGCGAGAGGGCCTCCTTGGCTTTGGGACCACCGAGGCCCCCGCCGCTGAGGCGAGGGGGCCTCTTTGGCTTTGGGACCATCGAGGCCCCCTCCGCTGAGGCGAGGGGGCCTCCTTGGCTTTGGGACCACCGAGGCCCCCGCCGCTGAGGCGAGGGGGCCTCCTTCGCTTTGGGACCACCGAGGCCCCCTCCGCTGAGGCGAGGGGGCCTCCTTCGCTTTGGGACCATCGAGGCCTTCTCCGCTGAGGCGAGGGGGCCACCTTCGTTCGGGGACCACCGAGGCCCCCTCCGCTGAGGCGAGGGGGCCTCTTTCGTTTTGGGACCACCGAGGCCCCCTCCGCTGAGGCGAGGGGTCCTCCTTGGCTTTCGGATCATCGAGGCCCCCGCTGCTGAGGCGAGGGGGCCTCTCTCGTTTTGGGACCATCGAGGCCCCCTCTGCTGCGGCAAGGGGGCCTCTTTCGCTTTCGGTTCACCGAGGCCCCCTCCGCTGAGGCGAGGGGGCCTTCTTCGCTTTGGGACCATCGAGGCCCCCGCCGCTGAGGCGAGGGGGCCTTTTTCGTTTTGGGACCATCGAGGCCCCCGCCGCTGAGGCGAGGGGGCCTCTTTGGCTTTGGGACCACCGAGGCCCCCGCCGCTGAGGCGAGGGGGCCTCCTAGGCTTTGGGACCACCGGGGCCCCCGCCGCTGAGGCGAGGGGGCCTCCTTCGCTTTGGGACCACCGAGGCCCCCTCCGCTGAGGCGAGGGAGCCTCTTTCGCTTTCGGACTCCGAGGCCCCCGCCGCTGAGGCGAGGGGGCCTCTTTTGTTTTGGGACCACCAAGGCCCCCGCCGCTGAGGCGAAGGGGCCTCTATCGCTTTGGGACCACCGAGGCCCCCGCCGCTGAGGCGAGGGGGCCTCCTTCGCTTTGGATTCACCGAGGCGGGGGTTTGCGTGTCCCCTCCGCAGACGTGCGGCACTGCGGATTGGGGGGACACGACCGGAGGGTTCGAGGATGGCCCCGCGCACGGGCACCTTCGGCAGAAGTGCCGCGCGTTGGGGGAGGGGGGGGGGACCAGGCCGCGGACCAAGCTCCCGAGACCCGCCGGCCAAACGCCGCCCAGTCGGTAGTACCTGGTGGGCTAAGGGCCCACACCCGTGAGACTGTGTCCCCCTTCCCTTGGGGGGGTGGTGGACCGTGCCGGAAGTGGAGCCGGCGCTCCGCCTCGCCCCCCATTCCGTGCCCCTGGGAGGGGATCCGGCTACGTGTAGGGCGGGTGCATGCACGTAGCGCGGGCCAGGGGACAAGGGGAGGAGACGAAGAGGAGAGCCGCCGCCATGATGCTTAGCCGGACGGGTTGGGGTGAAACCCCCCTCCCGGTTGCTTTCCAGACCGTGGAGGGCCGGCGGGCACCATGGGGATGTGCCGCGGGGGCGCCCTACCGGGGGACCGCATCTCCTCCTCCTCCTCTACTGCAGCACAGTCCACACCTGCTCCATCCCAACTGTTGCCGAAAGGGGCCTACTCCACCCGGAGACAACCTCTTTGTTGTTCTGTTTGCCCCTCTTTACGCGCGCGCGTCTGTGACCGAGCACGCTACGGGTAGGCTGGGGGCTGGTGGAACCGAGTCTGAAGCGTTGAGTCCTGTGCTTTGCTCCCATGGCTGTGACTGTTCGCAGAAAGGCGCCCACTGGCGTCTAATGACTTTTGTTGTTTGACGTTGCAGCTGACGAGACTGGTACACTCAGGCCATTACCCTGTTTTGTTACATCCAACGGAATGATTTGTGTGACCGACTCTGAATCTCAAACCGAACCATGAAATGATTGTAACGCCCCGCGGTTTGCCCTATCCCATTTGTAACATCCCGCTATCTGTCCTAACCCAGTATGTGTAACCCCCCCCCCCCCCTGTTTGTCCTATTCCACTTGGGTAATGCGCCCCGGTTTACCCTATTCCACTGCTGATTCCGCCCCTGTCTTTAGCGAACAATGTGTGCTTTTGATTGCCTGCAGTTCTGTAGCTGCGGTACCTGGTACTGGGCTACCACAGTCTTGGTCTCTCCTGATAAGCTAAGGCTAACTCTCGCCCTGACTGTGCCTCAGAGGCTCTGCAGGTGGGGCTCTAAGCTGAAGGCACTGAGCTTTGCTCTTGTTGTTCTGCTTTGAAGCTTCACAAGTAATCAATCTGTATCTCCCAGAATACTCCCTCTGCGTTCTGAGTTCGGGTGTATCATTTTTGGATCGCCATGATTATATGGAGTAGATATCCAGGCAGAGAGCTAACCCCCTTTGGAGTATTTTTTGCACGTATCTTGCTAACCCCTTTCGAGTATTTCTGCAGGCGGGTACATTAATACCCACCGGAGTATCCATTACGCCGACAACAATGAGTATCAATATTATGTATTTACGAAAATGATTACTTCCCGGCACATGGAGTTTTTCGCGCAAAAAAATAAGCACAAAAAAATTTAATTTTCAGCTGCATGCCCTTCGCAAAGATGATTTCCGCAAACAAAATCGCTTTTTTGTGCCCCCCCCCCCCTTTCTGACTGGAACGCCTTTGTGCTGCATGGTGCATCTTTTTTCTTGTTTGCCCTCCTTGCTTCATTTTTATGGACGAATTTGCAACTGGTGCATAGAAAAAGTGGTGGACCTGAATCATCTGATACTCTTGCTTGATGGTGCTTGTCTGTGCTATGGACTGCAATCCCAGAGTGCGACTGATCCACATTCGTATGCCTGTGTAGGAATGGACTGCAATCCCAGACTCCCAGGTACCCCAAGTCCTTTTCAGTGGCACCAAAATGACTGAAGCATGACCCCCCCCCAAAAAAAAAATGAGGCCAGATGCAAAAAAAAAAAATCCTTGCAAAGAAAGACATTTTTCCGCCCAGTATACCAAAAATAGCTCCACAAAACTGAATTCAGCAGAAAATGAATCGCAGAAATGAAATAAATTTCCCCTGTTTTGGGTGCTGTTGCAAACATCTTGCAGAAATAAAATTCAAAACAATGACCACAAAAATTAGTATTCCGCCAAACGCTAATATTGGCACGGTAGCAGTCGAAGTAGGCGCACGCTTGTCCCCTGTATGCAATCTGTCATTTTCCGAAAACCGTTTGCAATTTTCCTGAAAACACTGGTTTCACGCAAACCGCGGTGAATTTGTGAGTTTGTGTGGTCACCGCATGCACGGTCCGGCATGAGGTTTCAAGTGGAACGCATCCAAGACATAGTGCTTGCTTGAGAGTAGATCCCACTGCGATCCAAGCTCGGGAAGGTTCATTGGTATGGATTCACAATCCTCAGAACACTGAATCATGCCAACCACCAGCATACTGCCATGTGCTGGGCTTCGAGAACGAACTAGCTGCCCGGTCTGCAAAGGGACTGGAATTACTTGAAAGATCGTGACATTTTGTTGAAAAGACGACAGGGCTCGTTTGGGGGATGTGTGCCTCAGAAACTCTGTTGCAGATCTCCTGACCGAACATCTCCTGACGCATTTGTGGCGTCCCGTACATTTTTTTTTTGGCGACCAGGATGGACGACGCACGGTGACCAGCCCCGAACAGTGGCTTGTAAACATGTACAGTGTTTCCGGTGTTGTCCATCAGCAGCCTCCAGGAAAAAGTGTTGGAAATTTGTTGCAGGGCATTGCAGTTTCCATCAGAAAAAGCCGCAGGGTGTTTCAACGTCAATCAAAATCCAACGCACCAGGAAATGGTCAGCCTCACCCAACACTGAACGGATCCAAGGGGACATGGAGAGTTATTCACGATCTTCTTCCGATTCATCCGATTGAATTCACACCACACAAAATTCACAACATTCAATCGTGTGTTTGGAGGCATGTCCAGTAATGAAACCGTCGTTCGTAGCCTGTGAACAGGGACGGGGACTAGGCTATCAGTCTTACCCCTCCGCCCCGCTTGCCCATCCACTGTGTGTACACACGTGTACACACGACTCTGCTGCGGGCAGCCTACAGAGCTCTTGTCCTGCAATCCATTTGTGTCGTGTTCATGCATGCGCCTTCTCCTTTCTCAGCGTCCATTTTTTTTTCGTGTCTCTGCAACACGCTACCGAGAAATGGAGAAGGAGGACGATCTTGAAAATGATTTGTCCAATGTGGCGGCGGAGAACGAAGGGGAAAACGAGTCGCCCTTAGACGAAGAAGAAAAAACACTTGCCGAGAATTTGCGCAATAGTTTCGGAAGGGAAAAGCGGGGCAGCGTCCGCTCGGAACGCCTGGAGAGTGTCACCTCGATCATGCCTGATTACGAATTGTGCGTCCGTCTATGCCAAGTGCCGGGATCATGGAACCCTCTGAAATTCAAGAAACCGAAAAAGCCAACAGAGAGCGTCCTCCCAGAGCTACAAGTTGCCAAAAAGAGGTATTGCCCGCCGCCGCTGACGTCTGCCAGCATCGTTAGCATGCAGCACGAAAAGCAGAAGTATTTCTGTCTGTTTGGGGGAATCGTTGACACGACCCCTGTCAATGACGTGTGGCTCTATGACATCGATGCCAAAAAGTGGGTCGCCGTGCAGGAGGGCAAAGAGGACGAGAGTGACAAATCCCCAAAGTCCCTGCAGCGCAAGAAGCTGCGGGCACAGAAGGGCTACGAGGGCGTGTTTCCACAGGCCAGGTGCGGGCACAGCGCTGTGGCGGTCAACCAGAACAAAGAAATGATTATGTTCGGAGGCGCCAATATTTGTACGGCGGCATATTACAACGATTTGTGGAGCTTTGACATTGAGGCTCACGAATGGACGAACCTATCGCCCTCCGGCAAGTTGCCAGAGCCCCGGTGGCAGTGTTCCGCTGTCACAATCGAAGATCGGATGTTCTTGTACGCAGGCGAGGGGCAGCACTACAACATGTTGGGGGATGTCAACGTGTATTCCCACGCCAATCAGCAGTGGCTCAATCTTCGCACTGTGTTCCCCAACCCGCCCCCGCGGATGATGCATGCGGCTGCCTGCATCGGGGACAAGATGTACGTCGTGGGGGGGCGTGGCAAAGAGAGACTTTGCGACGTCTGGTGCTTGGAGGCAAGAACTTCTATGTGGACCCAGGTCAAGTGGAGGGGCCGCGCATCCCCATTCATGATGCCAGATGGGTCCAATGGCGAGTTGTATGGGCACGTCGCCATCCCCTACAACAACAAGATTGTGGTTCATGGAGGCAAACTGGGGGGCAACTTCACCGGCATGGCCTGGATTCTTGACACAACATCGCTCACCTGGCATGCCATGGAGGCTGACACCAATGCGCTGAATTCGCCGTCTGCACGTTGGAAACATTGCGCCACGACCATCACCGACACAAATTACACACCTGCCATGAGTGATTTCACGCCTCTGTCACAACTAAATTTGGGAGATGAAGAGGAGATGACGAAGTGGATCACGGCGCAGAAGGAGAGCATTTACAAGCAGTCCCACGCCACTGGGCTACTGTCGTCCATCGGGTGTAACACAGTATTGAGCTCCACGGACTGCGGCATCATATTTGGTGGTGGTGGCCCTGCGAAGCGCCTGTCGGACTTATGGTCCTTGACGCTTGCCTGAAGCGCGACCAGAGCCTGTGGAAACCCTCGTGCAGCATAGCGCTGGATGTGCCGAACAGTCTTGGGGGTGCTTCTCTTGGGGGAAAGGCCGCTCACCCAAGGCCCCACTGGTGCGTGGCCGGGTTGTCTAGTCCATCTTTGTACTTGACGAGGCCAATTGTTGCAGTGGACGTCACCTTGTTTTCCAGGCACTACCCTCTCATGTGCAGGCACCCCAGCCTGGGAGTTTACCCCTCTGAAGCCGGTTCCTCAATGATACATTCATCCAATTTATCAAGGAGTGCAGCATGATTCCCCGTGCAAAACTAGGTTCCATAGCAGCTGCTGCTGAGGCATATCACACAGCCCCAGTCAACCCATCTGTATTGCTCTTGTCGACACTGATGCATCTGAGCCCTAGAGACTGACGTCTTTAGGGAAATAATTTGGTTGCGATGGGTAGCGCAATCGGAATCTGTTCTTACGCCCCTTCAGCTGTGCTGCAACCAACTTCATCAACCAGCCCCCCTGCCCCATTCTGTGGCCCGGCAAAGATCGCTTCACTTCGTACAAACCACGAACCAAAATAGACTACTGTTTCCTCCTGCACCTCCTTCCGGATCCCACCAGACCCCTACTGACCCCAATCCACCCAGGGCACGGCCGAAGGAGCGCCAGCAACAAGCATCCCTGGATGGGTTAGTAAGTAACATGTAGGCAGTGAGTATATGGCCATGCTGCCGACGAGTCAGGCCCGGCGGGGGGCCGGCCACGCCACGATTTGCCGGTCCCAAAACCAGCACCAATCGGTCATACGGCCCTTTCACAGTGAGTGTACGTAGCCAATGGAATCATTTGTATTGCACTTTGATTGTGCACGGCGCATCACTCTGAGAAGTAATGGCTTAAGTTGTCTAAAGGCAGGGACATTCGGTGTGTCGTAGCGACCTCGATTGTGCCTGAGCCCTTGAGACTGATGTCTTTAGGTGCTTTTAAGGAAACACGCACACTTTTGCTGTGATAGGAATTGCAATCCGAATCTGTTCATACGCCCCTTCAACTGCTCTGCAGCCAACTTCATTCACCCCCCCCCCCACCCACCCACCCACCCCCACCCCCTTGCCCCATTCTGTGGCCCGTGCCCAACACGAACACTCTTTTCAGAAAACAACACGCACAATTCCTTCTTCTGAGGCCTCTTCTTCTGAAACACGCTAAGTTCTTTATTGTTGGCCCTTGGCGAATGCATTGCTCATCAAGGGTCACATGCAGTGCACGCAAACACGGTGGCCCCTCCCGTGTGTGAAAGGCACCTGGGGATGGAACCGACCTTAGTTTCAAGCGGCGTCCACTTTGGCTCTCGCTCAATCCTTCCGTCACATGATTTGCAGCTGCTCCGCTTGTGTTCCACGCCACATCTGCTGCCCCTGTGGCCAGTGCCTCAGAGGAGTGTGGCAGCCACCCTGAGAGCCCACAAGTTGAACAAATTCACATATCCTTCACAAGGATTTGATGAAAATCAAATATCCCCCAGATACCCCCTGACATTTGAGGCCTCAGAAAGAGGCGCCAACGAGATGTGAATGAATTATACAAAAAAATTTACATGGCTCCCGCTACATTTCCTGGTATCAGAATCAGCCTATCCTCACAACGTCCTCTGTCCGCCACCACATCACTTTGTGGGACAATCGCAGCATTGGACAGCTCTGATCCTTGATTCCGAGAGATTTCTCGAGTGCCTTCTGGAAAGCGGGCTTCGCCAGCTTGCCATGGCCTGAACCCCACCCCCCAAAAATGGCCAAAAAGATTTCCAGCCCCTATCCTTTGCAAAACAGCATTTAGCAAACAACACCAACACTACAACAGTGCTCGTACCATTCACCATTCATCCACAAACCCTCCCTTGCGGTGCCAATTGGTGCCCCACAAGTCTTGAATATCCAGACACTGCTGCCTCTGCTTTTCGAGCCCCTCAACACACACCCTCCCATTGAGCTTTTGAGGGAGTACTTTGAGTGCGTTCAGCGCGTGTATTGGGATGATTTTGTAGACCTATCCACCTTTCCGACAGTCAAGTGCATGTGTTTCCAAGCTGTAAATGGTGTTACCATTGCATACACTGCACTGTGTCCCCTTACAGTTTCACCCATGTCGCTTTCATGGCTTAGTCCCGGCATCACTCACCTACACCCGATCAAATGGTGATAGGATGCCTGCCACCGTCATCTCCGCCTCCATGAAACCAACGAATGACCTTTTCCCCATAGTTTGTCCAACGTGTCATGCGGTGCGCGCGCGGTGCAAGTAATGCCCCTTTCTGACTTTGTTGGCCACAGATTGTGTCAGGTGCAGAAGACTACCACGCTCACCTGCCACGCCCCCAGGTCACAGGTGGGAGGTTTGTGGAGGATCTGGTGAATGGTGACGCCGTTTCTTTGACCCTGTTCTGCGCTGCCCCACTACCTGCCCTGAATGCGTCGCAGCCTTGGACACATTTCATTCATAATGCACTGTATGTTTGGGGTTCATGGGTTTGGCAGTTGCTGTTGTTAATACTGCAGCTGTTATCTCAGTGCAATGAATCACAGAATCCCCAATCCACAACAGCAAGGCAGTGGTGATCGGGGGGCAGGGAGTCATTTAAGGCGGGACCCCCCCCCCAAAAAAAACACTGCATCACCCTCAACACACACATAAAAGCAGCTGTCAACAGCTCAAACACCCGATTACCACCCATGTTACTTCCAAAATTGCCTCCCGGTGCTCTACTGCTCAGCAGCAACGCTTTTCTCACTGACCTTGTACAGTTCTTTTGGAGCCCCCTTTCCTCAAAGTGATTCCCTGTCAAGAGCTTTGTTACGGAGTCAACGGATTGCGGTCAGCAGCCGATCTTCTGCCGCAGTCTGCTGTACAGCGAAATAGCCGGTGCATATTTCGGTGCAGGCATTGTTTTAACCAGCTTATTCCATTACATTTGGTTCTGACCTCCGCAGCATTTTGTTTGCCGCCTCTTTTGGCAACTGAATCAAGCAACAGGGGGGGCGGGGGATTCGGGTGTTCGTCAAGGAGGCAGAAACGAACCTAACCAGTTGCTGCTGAATCCTGATCCACTTGGGGGCAGTAATTGCTTGAAATGCAGTGGTGTTGATAAAAAGATTGTCTGCTTTTGCTTGAGTGATTACTTTGGAACTTTTGTCACACTTGCTGCTGGTCTTGCTTGTATTTCTCAAACTGATTGTGCCTGTGTGTGTGTGCATCTGTGTGGAAGAGCAGGGCAGCTGTCTGGTTGTCTGACATGATTCCGTGATGTATCTCTGATAACTCGTTTTGTTTCGGACATGACTGAGAATT
Source organism: Eutreptiella sp. 'Long Island Sound 2002' (assembly GCA_964036045.1). Classification (NCBI taxonomy): domain Eukaryota; phylum Euglenozoa; class Euglenophyceae; order Eutreptiales; family Eutreptiaceae; genus Eutreptiella; species Eutreptiella sp. 'Long Island Sound 2002'. The sequence continues at coordinate 9,204,543 of OZ038388.1, forward strand.
TTGACATGCTATGATCCCCCCCTCCCCCGCCCTCCCCCCAGAAAGAAACCATTTCTCTCCCCCAATGGAGCCCCTTCTTGCAATGCTGGACAACCATCATTGGCTTTCAGCCCACGGAAGATACTTCAGCGAGGGTGTGAGCAAGTTGAATGCAGAAAAACACCATGAAACTGGTGTTCCATTTGGCCAATTTGCGAGGAAGCATTTGATACATCCCCGGGCCTGGAAGCATTTGATACATCCCCGGGCCTGGGACACAAGTTCGTCCTGGGATACAAGTTCGTCCTGGGACACGAGGTACCCCCCGGGGGTCTCCAGCCAATAGCTAGTTGCCAAAGGTACCGACCTACGGAGTCCATAGGCGCTGAAGGTGCAGAAGGAAAATCTGTATGTATGCCACATCATTGCTCTCCTATTTGGAACCCAATGTCTCCCCAAATTGGGTCCAGGTAGGCTGAGGTTACCGAGCTGGGTCGCCCAGTGGAGGTTTTACAACCCATTTTAAGGTTCAGGGTGAGCAATGTATTTTAGTAGCAGCAAGCAGCAACAGACGGTTCAAAACTCTGTGTGGGGACACCATGATCCAAAGCCATGGGGGTGCATCACCGCGCCGGGCATCTTTTTGGGCCACTTGTAATATGGAGCCCTAATCCACACTTTTTGCCTGGGTTATGGAGCCACATTAATTTCTCCCCACCATGGGGACCCCGAGAAGGCAGGGGTTATTTCAAGGCCGTCCTGACGTATGCTTCATTGGTTTCAGTACCTATGGGGAACCTAAACCTCCTTTGTCTTCAATTCAACCTTCCGGTGCTATTGAGGAAACTAGGCCAACCTTCGTTACGTTTGTTTTCACACATTTCTGCTGCATTTGTGTGTGTTGTTGTGCATGTCACTCAAAAGGGATACTTGATTTGGCACTATGGTTATACATTTGTAGTTTGATGCATTTCAGGGCTATAAGGGCAAAACCTTGCAGTTGGGGGGCTCTTCTAGGGGAGGGTAAATCCAGGGTTAAAGTCGGGATAGTCAATACAAAAGTAGCGTGCCGGGCAACCCCAACCCCCCCACGAGTGCAGTAGCTCAACACGGCCATAGAGCAAACACGCAGCCCTGTTTTCGAGACGATCACTCGTGTATCGAGCAGGTGTTTCAATGAGGGCCTTTCTTCTTCCACAGCGGTTGGGCTATCAAATGATTGTAAATGGGTGTTCAATGAGGCGTCCCTCAGGCCATGGTGCCATGCGGTGGTCCATTTTGAGATGAAAATGAGCCGATTTTCAGCCTGTTTTTGGGATGACTGTCCTGCAAGTTCAAGACAATCACCAGTGTGTCATGCCGGTGTCTCCATTGAGGGATGATCTTTGGCCTCCCATAGCGACACGTCCTTTTTCGACAAGAGGTGTGTCCCCCTTCAGCGATGTGCAGCACCACAACATGCAACAGCGGTGTATCGATGCAACACACCGGTCGTAAACTGTCGCCACTGACCCTGAGTGGGTTTTCTTTCTTATCAGCATCAGGGCCAATGGGCCTTGGTGTGTGAGCGATGGTAGAGTGGTTGGTTGGTTGATGCCCAACCACAACTAAGTACATGAATGTAATTTGTGGACTCCAGAAACGTCACATAGTGCGCAGCACAAGGGCAAAATTGAGGAATTTTAGGGTAATTGGTGCACTGCATGCCTTCATGGGTGACTGGTTTGAGAAATAACGACCCCCCCCCCCCCCCGCCGCCGCTAGTCCTCAGCCCCCCAGTGAGTGTGTGGGGAGCGGGGCCACTGTGTGCTGAGCGTAGGCTTAGGTCCATACAGTCTGCCCTGAGTATGTTGCGGACCAACATCGTGCAACATCGGTTGGTAGGTTGGATGTGCTTGTGCCACGCTATGCCACTTCCGTGATACCAATTGTTGTCCTATAGTGGATTGTCCATGGGAAAGGGTCGGGACAAGCGTAAAGATAAGCGGCAGGAACGCAAGGGGGCCACACAAGCAAAGCAGGAGAAAAAGCTGCAGAAGAAGCAAGAAAAGTGGGAGCGGCAACAGCAGAAGTCACAAGAGGAGGCCGCTGAGGCGGATGATGTGGAAGCCCTCCTTTCCGTGTACAAGCATCAAAAGAAGGTGTGCGTCCCTGGGGTTTGATTCCGTTCTTCGTTTGGTCACTGCAAAGGTATAGAAGTTGCTCTGAATCAGGAGGTATGTTCGGCAGATCCAGACGAACACAAGCGCACGTAGGCACTTTGCACATCGTCTCTCACAGGTGGATGCTTCATCCAGCATTGAGGAGTCTGACATCCCACCGCCGCGAGTGAATGCAACCTTGACCGCCCATCCCGTCAACAAGCATGAGTTGGTGCTGTTTGGCGGGGAGTACTGGAGTGGCAGGTCTGTGTCATACTGAGCAAGCAAGCGAATCAGTGAAGCAAAACATTGCTGCAGTATGGACAGAGCCATGGAGAGATGATGTATTGCAGCTAACGCTATCTCAAATTGCTCTGGACGGGACACGAACACACACACGCACACATACACACAGGTAGGGCACATGCGTATGCAATGTGTGTCTTGTTGCTATGTGGCTGGATCTCAGGGCAGGAGCCGTGGTGTGTTGGCGGCACGCCGTGCATATGTAGTAGTTCAGGCGGCCTACCTGCAGGGCTTGGACTAACGAACTGGTGGTTTGCAGAGCGAGTAGGTTGATAGGACTGTTGAACCTCGCAGTTTGGGCATGGTTTGGAATGCCGGCCTTGGCACGCACACGCACACACTCTCTCACACACACACAGTAGCCCTGAATGACATATATGATATCCTGGACACAAGAGAGGGGCCTATCCACTGTGGCAACAGTCGCAACTATGGGAGACACTCCAGGTAGGGGTAGGACTGCTGAAGCAGCATCCCCCCCCCCCCCCCCGATGAGAGAATCGCCCAGGGCCGAAGTGCAGCGAGAACAAGTGGCGGGAAAAGCCATTGCCCAGAGCGAGGGCCAGCCGCGATCCGGGAGCGGGTCTTGCTTCGCACTTTCCTTGCGGGAGCCCTCTGGACCGCCCAGAGAGCACACAAGAGGGGAATGCGAGCCTCCTCATTATGCCCCTACTGCCAGTCAGACACAGAGACGGAAGAGCATACTTTATGGCACTGCACTGCATGGGCACCGATGCGATGGGGTGCGATGTGATGTGATGTGATGTCTTGCTATCGTGGTGAGAGGGACGAAAGGCCGCTCGGCGCAGATGAAAACATTGCTGCAGTGCGAACAGAGCTAGAGCTGTAGAGGTGGTGTTTCATATCGAACGCTATTGAGTTGTTTCAATTGGGCGTCACACAAAGTAGCTGCATTGCGAACAATGCTGTAGAGAGGTGATGTATCATAGTGAACGTTGTTGCTTTGGTTGAAATGAATGGGCATCACACACACACACACACACACACACACACACACACAACTGTTTTAAAATCATGGGTTACCTAAGTTCTTTCTTTTCGGCAACAAATGGCATCCTTCAGGGATGCCCTCTGAGTGTCATCCTTATCAAACCGCTTACAAGCATCCGGGAAAGAAGTTTGGATGCGCAGAAATAGGCAGTTAAAATCAGCGCGCTGTCACTCCCCAACGGCAAACCAAAGGAAGCGCTGCACTTCATTGTCACCACACTCGATTATGCAGTGACACCTATGGCCTGTCGGCCGGTGGCAGAAGCTTATAGCCGGTGCTGCAATGCACAGAGGAGTGGTTGAAGGTCACATGCTAGGGTGTGAACGCCAAGAACTCAGTTGGATTTCAGACAAGCACCTCAGAACTGGCGCCAGCGCAGTTGCAGGGCGTCCCGTTCGCAAAGGAAGCAGAATTCACGTCCCTAGGGGCAGGGGTTCGAACCACAGATGGGGTTGCTTCACGACCCCTCATTTTGAAGTGCATTGCACGAGCGTCCACCCTCGTGGACAGGGTGCACAGTGTGCAGGGGGATTTCGACAGGCGCAGCAAGGTAGTTGCCACCATGATAGATGCCACAGACCTACATGCGTTAGAGATTGTGGCGATGGAAGTCAAGGATGTGAGAAAGTTTGTCAACACGATTTGCGGACCTTCGAGGCCAGGTTGGGTGCGAGAAATTATTTTCTGCTTACTGTGCCCGGGGCACAGGGTCTCGCCGACCATGTTAATCGTGTATCAACGAACCCTTTGGCTCTCGTGTCTATGCCGTGGGCGAGGCCCAACACTTATCACCACACAAGCAATCTAGGAAGCCAACCCAACCTCTGGGCAGAGCAGTGGGAACCCGGCAGAAATGGGGATGGACCGCCGTGGCAGGGTGGTGGGAATGGAAAGCATGGGGAATGTGCACCACATACACTTGACAGAACAAGCTCCCAAGACAATATCAGGGAGCAGCTGCAGCTACAGTGCATTACCCAGTTGATGGCACGTAGACCGAGGCAATTTGCAGGCATGGATTATGCAACTAGTAGGGTACTCATCCAAGGGTGTGTTCAACATTTCAAGTCAAAGCAGGAGAAGTCACTGATGCGATGCCATGCCATGCCATGCCATGCAATGTGATATGATGTGATGTGATGTGAAGTGATGTGATGTGATGTGATGAGATGTGATGTGATCCGACCTGATCTGATGTGATCTGACCTGATGTTATGTGATGCGATGCGACGCAATGTAATGTGATGTGATGTGATGTGATGTGATGTGATGTGATGTGATGTGATGTGATGTGATGTGATGTGATGTGATGTGATGTGATGTGATGTGATGTGATGTGATGTGATGTGATGTGATGTGATGTGATGTGATGTGATGTGATGTGATGTGGTGTGATGTGATGCGATGCGATGCGACGGGATACAACGCAATGCAATGTGATGTGATGTGATGTGATGTGATGTGATGTGATGTGATGTGATGTGATGTGATGTGATGTGATGTGATGTGATGTGATGTGATGTGATGTGATGTGATGTGATGTGATGTGATGTGATGTGATGTGATGTGATGTGATGTGGTGTGATGTGATGCGATGTAATGCGACGGGATACAACGCAATGCAATGTGATGTGATGTGATGTGATGTGATGTGATGTGATGCGATGCGATGCGACGGGATGTGACGCAATGTGATGTGATGTGATGTGATGTGATGTGATGTGATGTGATGTGATGTGATGTGATGTGATGTGATGTGATGTGATGTGATGTGATGTGATGTGATGTGATGTGATGTGATGTGATGTGATGTGATGTGATGTGATATGATGTGATGTGATATGATGTGATGTGACATCTCTCACGAGGCGCCCAGGCATTTGTATCCTGCTTGGTCATAGGATGTGCCACCAGATAAAGGTCATCTACCGTCCCCCGACAGCAACCGACAGCTGGTCAACCGACAGCAATTGCCATTTGCTGACAGCAGTTGGCAGGCGGCTGTTGACGAATGACGCAGGTGGAAGAGGCCGCAGGCTGACGCCAAGAATACTTGCAAATGTCCTGCGCCATGACCAACTGTTTGTCTGCCATTCGAGACAACGAACAGCCCTTTTGGTGGTCTGTTGTCTACAGGGTGTCAGTAGTGTGCTGAGCTTTCACGACCCAAAGGGGGTAGAGGTCAGTGGGAGTCAGTAAAACTCCCAGCCCCTTCCCCATGCTCAGCAATGGCTTGATCGGCCCGCTCTTCAATGCACAGGCACGTGAAAGTGTACAACGATCTGTTGATGTACCGCGTGGACAAGGATCAGTGGCGCAGCGTGTCCTCGGAGTATTGCCCAGCGCCCCGGTCTTCGCATCAGGTGTGCGGCTGTGTGACGCCCAGAGCGTTGGCCCACCTGTACCCAGGTCGCCGACTGGGCCTCCTGGTGCATTTCCGGGGGGTGCAAGGGGGCTATCATGTGCTGCACAGGGCCGTCCATGCACCATGGGATTCCCTGCAATACCCTCGGTGCCCCCCCCCCTTGCCCCCCATCATCTTCCCATCTGCCTGTCTGTTTCTGGGTAGGCAATAGTCTCGGGTCTGTTCTCCAGACCAATGCAAAGCCTGTTTGTCTGCAGGGCCCCTGATTCATGAGTGGCTCTTGCTACCGGGCTACTGGGAATGCACCAGAGCCCGTTGCAAACCATAGTCCCAGACGATGCCCGCTGGACATTGCACCCGTTGCTCAGTGAAGTGCCCGTGTCTCCCAAAGCCTGATCGGGTTTTGTACCACGAAAAGCGAACCCAACAAGAATGAGGAGGTCCGCCATCAATCACTTCAGAGCGCCAGTACTGGCGGCACGACGCCATTAATGACCACACGACAGCCTTGTCCCCTTAATTACGTACCAATATGGAACAATTTGCCAGTGATTTGGCCCAGGCCGGATGGGCGGATGGGCAGGGCGGACACGGGGCGGGCGGGGTAAGGGTTTGGGTAGGGGTGTGGGCGGGCGGGTGGGGTAAGTGGGTGGGTGGACGGGCAGGTGGGTTGGTGGGCGTGCGGGGTGGGGGACAGGGTGTTGGTAGGGGGCTGGGCGGGCAGGTGGGCGCACGTTTCGGGGGGGAAGGGTGCAGGTAAGGGGCTCACATGGAGTGGAAGTTTACTCGGGATGATTCCGCCCAAAAGGTTTCAATGGCGGGGCTTCGTGTGTCAAGCGTAGGTCGCGTGCACAAACGTGTGTTCGCCGACTTCTTGTAATTGGGGCATGTTTTGTAGCACATTTTCCTCTTCTTTTGTAATGTCTCCTCCCCTCTCCACTCCTCTCTTCCACATTATTTATTTCTTTCTACCATCTTCTGGTGATGAGTATAAAAACCACCCTTCACGCCACAGCTCCATTGCTTTACCCATACCGGAGGTACCCAAAATATCCGTGGGGGCTCTTTATGCTTCACCTCCTCCAGTAGCAATGGCGGTTGTTGGTTGGTCTTGTGATTTTTCTTGTTGTTTCTCTTTTTTTCTGGAAAAGGGCTTTTTCTTCCATACGCGACCTACACCCCCTAAAACAAAAGTGCACGCGACCGACGCCTGAAAAAAAAGTTTTGGTCAAAAAAAAGATTTACGCCAAAAAAAAACAGTGCACGTGGCTTACGCAAAGAAGAAACGCGACTTACACTTGTTTCCGCATTCGACCTATGCTTTCATCAGGCCTCGTGTACTCTGCGTCCTGTCTTTGTGTCGCAGTACCTACTCTTTGCCCCTGGCATTCTAGACCGGGTCTTGTGTACGATCGCCTCCATACATTTGTGTCCCGGTCCTGTAGCACTGTGGTGAAAGGGGACTGCATGAAAGCTACTCAGCAGGGCTCCTACGGTGTCTGTAGGCTGCAAATTACAAGTCGTGTATGTACATCTTTGGTGGCGAGTTCACAGCCCCGTCGCAGACCAGCACGTTCCACTTCAACGATTTGTGGGCGTTTGACTTCAAGAAGATGGAGTGGCACGAGCATCCCGTGCGCAATGGTGTCCGTGTTGCTGCGTGTGCTGGTGCTGGACCCGAGTCGGATTTGTTGCACAAAGCGACGCAAGGGCTGTCTGTCGGGGAGTGTCATTGTTGCCGTTGGGGCCAGGGGGTCAAGGAGCTGCAGGATCTCTAGGTGCTCCACGATTGTGCCCGGGAAGACGAGGGGATCCCACCCCCACACCCCACTGGCAAGCTCGTCTTTCTCCGAACACGGCACCCCCGTTTTCCGCACTTTCTTTTGTACTCTTTGGAGCCACGGTTTTTTGCGGTTCTAATTGTAAGGCAAAGTGGGTTTTAGCCTTACCCAGGCTGTAGGAGTGGTCAAGTTGGGTGTCACAGTGTGGGTGTGGCTGTAATTGCATGTGCTCTTGTGTTATGGTGTGTCTGTTGCCCTGTTGGGCACCGTTCCATACTCATCAACAATTCCATATCTGCTGCCGGGCTGCCGGTCACATGCCAGCGGTATACGAACGATGAGTTTCTGCCTGCTCGAGTTCTGGGGCCCTCTGCACAAGGTGAGTGATACATTCACTGCCAATGGGCCAGCAGCCATCAGAGCCCAGGGTGTCTGGTGTGCGCACCCAAGTGCAGTTGTCAGCCTGGTGTTGGCACCAGCTCCCAAGGGCCGGTTTTTGGCAGTTGACTTGGGGAGGGGGGATTTTGGCATTTTGGGGGTGTCTAGTGCAGCTTGATAGGAAGAGATGGGCATTGTGTTGGGTCAGCTTGGGGGATGGTGTCGGGGGGTTGGCAAAAACGTGTAGTGGGGCACCAAGGGACCCGACCCGCTTATCCCCCCCATTGCACCGGTTACAGGCCCGAGCCCTCGCAGCGGCCACCGGATGGTCACATGGAAGAAGAATTTCCTGCTCTTCGGCGGATTCCATGGGGCCAAGGCCCAAGTGGACATGACGTATTTCAATGATCTGTGGATGCTGCAGGACGTCGAGGGGGAGGCGCTCTGGATCCCTGCGGTGTGCTTGGGTCTTTGAAGTGCAGGGGCTATGTGAAGCAGCGGCCAAGGAGGGCCGCTTGATATCACAAGGAGGTGTACTGACGGTCCTCAGGCCCTATCACCACAAGCGGAAATGGTCGCAAACGTCAATGAAACACACCTGGAAGTTTGACAGTGGCCGGGGGGGGGAGATGGGGGGGAGGTTCTTGATGGACCTAGTGAGATATCCGGCGCTGACGCAGCGGGGCCAACATAACCGATTAATTGTGGTTGAATGGTCCCACATGTTCGGCACAGAGACCGTGGTAGATGGCTTTTTCCAAAGCCCTTCTTGGCGGCCTCCGGATGTACCGTCATCCGCCGTCATCCCCCGAGTGGTCGCATCTCACGACAGGGTTACTATGGTTTGACTTCCGCTCTGGCGGTCACATTCTCGTGTGTGCAACACATTTGGATCCATCCCTCGGCTTTGCATCAGCCCACTTGCACGCGGTATGGTAAGACGAATCGTACCGTGTTAGTCCTGACGCGATACACGCTCTGGGACAGCCGGACGGTTGGGGCGGGACGCTTGGTCGGGCAACACGGCTAAATCTCCACCCTGCGCGTTCACCGCGCATGGATGTGAAGACACTACATGCTGTGCGCCCTGATTCTATGGGACATCACACCCATGCATGCAAACAACCATTGTTGTTCACCCGCAGGCGAGCTTGCAACTCCAGGCCGCCCCCTTTGGGCACACAGGACATGGGAGGTTGGCAGAAGCCAAAAGTGCGCTACATAGATTCCCTGCGGCTTCTCGGCCGCACACAATCACCTCCAAACCCCTGAAGCTATCATATGTCAGCACTCTGCGTTGTTCTGGTCTCCTGGGGTCAACTCGAGGTCGCATTGTCGTCTCAGCCAGGTGCAGAGACAAAGCAGCCAATTCAGCCAGTGGTGCCAATAAAACAGCACAAAGCATGCCACCCGTTCCGTGGGTGCCAACCGGTCGCGCATCCGCCAAAACACAAGCCGTCCAACATTGATGATGAGCTATAGTCCGTTGACCAGAGCCTCCAATCCAACCTCTTCCTTCGGCAGGACACCCGTGTCACACCCCAATACCTGGTCCCTGACCAGCAAACCCCACTTTCAACGCAATGACATCAAAAGGCACATCCAAAACCGAAAGGCCCCCGGCTGTAGATCAAGTGGTGGCTCGGCCTTGAGAGCTATGATTTCCCTCCGGTATTTGGAAAAGGGTAACAAAAATTGACAATCCAGAGAGGCCCTCCAGGGAACCCCGAAGTAGGGTGGTGGCTTGCTCCCAAGGGGCTCCATCTTCTGCCTTTTCGCCTTGGGAGGCGCCGGATAGGGCAAGACGGTACTCCTACAAAATTTTCACCCTGCCGACATCAAATCTAAGTTTAGGATCTCGTATGGACTGGAGGAGGCAGAGAACCCTCTGGTTCAGCCAGTTATTTTGTCGAGTGGAGCCGCCGGGTACGTAATAGTCCCAAATCTGACCACACGCAGAAAACCATCATTACACGAGGGATGTCTGCACAGGTCTTGTACCCAAGAGTTTGCTCTCCTTAGGGGGCATTTTGGGAGGGGTCAAAGCCAACGCATTCAGGGTAAGCCCGCCGTAAAAGTCGCGGGCGGCGGAGCTCCCTCCAGGAATTTGCAAAAACCATACCTGGTAGTGGACCCAACAAGGAAAGGTGGTGCAACAGCCGTTTTCCGTTCCCTACCCGCTCCAAAAGCACGCCATCAGAATCAGCATCCTCGTCCCTGCCCGTACTGCACGGTACTTCAAGGCTGGTGCAGCACTGCAAGCATTTGCTCCGCCTTTCTGTTGAACCTGCTTTCAGCTCCAAGGGCCAGCTGAATGGATTAGGCAGATGGTGCACTTGGTGAGTGCGAATGCTTTGTAGTGCTCCGTGGTATTTGGTGTTACATGCGCTGTCCATATATCGCACGAAGTCGCCCCCCCCTACCTTGGAGGTAGGGGGGGAGGTAGGGGGGGGTAGGGGGGGGAGGTAGGGGGGGGAGGTAAGGGGGGGGTAGGGGGGGGAGGTAGGGGGGGGAGGTAAGGGGGGGGTAGGGGGGGTAGGGGGGGGAGGTAGGGGGGGGGTCGAGAAGGTAGGGGGGGGGGTATGGGGGGGGAAGGCGGTGCACACACAAGGCGGAACACACAAAAGGCGGTCTGTAGCCACCGCAGGAGTCTTGTTATTTAAGGGGCCACAGGCAAGGCGGTACACACAGAAGGCGGTGCACACACAAGGCGGAACACACAAATGGCGGTCTGTAGCCACCGCAGGAGTCATGTTATTTAAGGGGCCACAGGCAAGGCGGTGCATACAGAAGGCGGTGCACACACAAGGCGGAACACACAAAAGGCGGTCTGTAGCCACCGCAGGAGTCTTGTTATTTAAGGGGCCACAG
>OZ038388.1:9215575-9278032 GCA_964036045.1 Eutreptiella sp. 'Long Island Sound 2002'
GGGTGCGGGGGCTGGCCCCCCGCGTCGAGCAAAGCGAGCCGGTCTGTCGAGCGAAGCGAGCCGAAGGTAGGGGGGGAGGTAGGGGGGGGAGGTAGGGGGGGGGAGGTAGGGGGGGGGGGGGGTAGGGGGGGGGGGTTGGGGGGGGTTGGGGGGGGGTAGGGGGGGGGTAGGTAGGGGGGGGAGGTAGGGGGGGGCGACTTCGTGCATACTATCGCGCTGTCCAAAGAGTCAGCATAGCGCTGGAAATCCATCATTTGCAGATTGGCGTAACTAATTGTGGGGCCGTGAGGTAGGAATGTGCCCATGGTGATGGTTGTGTTGTGTTGTGTGTGTGTGTGTAATAAACCCCCAACATGAACACCTTTGCCGTCATTCTGAGGACACATGGTGACTAGCTGTCAGCAATGCATACGGATAACCTACCCCCCCTGCCCCCCCCCCCCCCCTGCCCAAAGGCAAACAATCAGATACCGAGGCCTTGTGCCAACCCCCCCCCCTCTTTAACGAGCGCAATTCCACGGCCACCGATGAGCCTTTCCACTCCTTTTTGCGCTGCTGGCGCCATTGTTCTCCGTCCCGCCCGAGCCCCGGGGGCACCTGGACTACGGGTGGGGGATCCGCAAGGGAAGACAGTGCCTGACAAGTCTTACGTCTTGTGTCCTGGACGCCGCCCTCGATGGGCGATGCGCTGTGAGGGGCAGGGCTCAGCGATCCGACCACTGGCCGGTGGCCCGCGCTGTGAGGGCCGTGTCCCGACCGCCCCCTGCGTCCGCCGCCGCCCTCAGGGGTACCATCACTACGACGACGTCCCCAAGCCGCGCTCTGGATGTTGTCTCAGTGTCTACGAGAACACGATGTTCATGTTCGGGGGCTACAGCAGCGAGCGGGTCGAGGGGGAGCCGCACGCCAGGGGTATGCCCCAGAGGGTGGGGGCATGGCCCAAGAGGGTGCGCTTCAGCCTCCCGCCGTGCGGGGCACAATCTGCCCCCCCCCCCCCCCCCGCCACCACCACCTGAACCCACGACGCCTGTAGGCCCAAGGGCCGAAGATATGAAAGGCGGGGGCAGGGCATGGCCGAATGGGGCCAGCAGCAGCGAGTGCTCTCCCGCTGAGGACCGCTGACCCGCATGTACGCCCCCCGCCCTCAGTAGAGGTACGGCCCAACACGTCGATCGACCAGGCACAAGGGCGGGAGCCTGGCCAAATGTTCGCACTCCCACAGCCCAACAGGCGACAGCTGACCTGGTACAGTGGGGGAGGAAGGGAGGGCCCACTGCCCCTGACCCCAGCCATTGAACACTCGGACAAGCGGACTCAGAGAACATGATCTGGCACACTGAACTGAGAGCAATGAAGACCGTCATGGCAGGCGCAGTTGGAGCTAATCGCGGTGAAGCAAACCTGGCCCCATGGTGGCCTCTGGGCAGGGCAGGGCAGCCCTGCCCTGCCCTAGTAAGGCCCGAATCGCAACCCGCCACCCTCCCGCCCCTTCCATGAACGCATGGCCTCTCTGCTGCGCTGCTCACTACACCTCTGCCCCCCCCCCCCCCCCAAGGGGCACTGGCAGCGCATCCCCCTCCGCCACTCGCGAGGGCAGGGGGACGTCCCCCAAGTGCCTGCCCCGGGGCGTGCACCAGCCGCCTCTGGCGGGAGCGGGGGAGGGGGGCGGGGGGGGGGGGCGCATCGGGTGTCAGGGGCTGTCAAGACATCGGTGAGGAGGTTGCATTCTGAAGTGCCTCTAAAAACGGTCACAAGACGGCGGTTTGGCGCTTTGATCGGGCCGGGGAGTCCGCTGTGACGCAGTACTCCGGCCGTCCTCCAGTGAGCCTCGGGTAGCTGCCTTGGCGACCGTCTGACCGCACGCCCGGGCGCCTGTTGCTGTTGGCCCATCGTCTCAGGGATCTGCCACGTCGACCTGTGGCTCGCGACGTTGCCGGACATGAAGTGGCAGAAGGTCCGTACTCTAGGCATCGCCCCGTCGATTCGATCAGGTTTGTGGCGGCACCGCAGGCACGCCATGCGGGGCTGCACAGGGGCCGTTTGGGCGCTCCACGGCTCGGCAGGAGTCTCCGTCCCTCCTCCGGCAGCGGGGGGGAGGGGGGTTCAGGTCCGCAATTTTGCGCAGTTTTTCGCAAGCTTCCGCAATTTTCGGCAATTGCTTTTTGCTTGTCCACCTTGTGTGCTCGTTGGTGCCCTCTGTGTCCCCTGTGCCGCAATGTTGCTCCTTGAGGCGTCAGGAGGTTTGGTTAGGGTGCTGCAATTTTTCCACAGTTTTCTGTAATTTTCTACAATTTTGCCGCAATTTTTCGCAATAGGATTTGACGCTCCCTGACTTCAATTTCCCCACCCCACCCCTGCATCCGGTAGTTTCTCCAACCGCACTGAGTGGCCGGGTTCCTGCAGACCACGGTGAGGCGCGGGGGGCTGAGCCCCGAAAACATTTCTCTGGCGCCTTAACAGCCAACTGATCCCCCCCCCCCGCCCCCGTGGGATATTCTCTCGGGAGCCGCCCTGTCGTGTGCTGACAACCGGTAAACAGACCCTGTGGCACGCGAGGCATACTGCATCTCGTGGGCAAAGCCGACCCACCAGGAACAGTCGGCTTGAGTCAGGGCTATGGACTCCCATGCTTTAGTCTGGCCCCTTGAGGTGGGGTGATGGACTCCCACACTTCGGAGTGGCCGGAAACAACTCCCGCCGGCCCCTACGGCAAAATAATCATGGCGCACGGGCACGGGGGTGGCTACCTAGTGTGCTCAACCGTGAATTTTATGCCCTGTTACTTCGGGCCGCTGCGCTCATTGGACTTTTGGGGGGTTACTTTCAACCTCTTGTGCGTTGTGCATGTGGTCTCAGTGGGGAAAGGTGCATGTACCCTTGTGGCGTGTGGTCCGCGACCACTACCTAGAGTTGCTATGACGATATGTACACACTTGCCAGTGCCCACAAAGGCCAAAAATCATATAAAAATAATCCATGCACTCTCTTTGGTAGGGGAACTACAATTGGACACTGGGCATTTTCCTGTTGACAGCTGGTGCTTTATTCAAGAATCCATGGCACTGGCACTAGCTTATTTTTTCCATCCACATTATGTAAGGTTTGGTAAGACAAACCTTACATACATACATACATTTCACCAGCAACGAAACCGACGTCCTGCAACCAAAGGCATTATTAGCAGCCATGATGGTGGCACTAAGTGAGTTCAAGGGCTCTTGTGCCAATATTGTGAGGGAGAAGGGTGGCCGGCACAAGACATATCAGAGGTGTAGGGCCCAAGGCCGTGCATTACAAAATGCTATGGCCCACAGCATTTGCGCCAAGTGGGTGGCACAATTGCAAGGCAGGCAGAGGTAGACAAGTAGTTGCAGAGTATGGGCCTTCAAAGTGTGGATTTGGGAGCCATTGTTTGGTGGTTCCTTGATTCGGCCAATGTTGAGATGCCCCTGGCAAAACGGGGTTTCAACACATGCTTCAGCTTTGAGTTTTCAAAGGGATCGATGGTCATGTGGCTATCAATTGTTGCATCTTTGCAAATGAGGCGGCTGGCCATTAGGGAAGGTTGGAGGACGTTGATGTTATCCGTGAAGCATTGCACAACATCAATGCGAATAGTTCTATCTGAGTCCCAGGTTCCATGTTGAAAATGGATAGGACGAAGAATTGAGTTGTTGGAAAGGTGGAGAATCTCCTCCCACACTAGCCTCCAACTCCAAGCCCCGGCCCCCCCAAATCTATTTTACCCTGGTTTTTGAAGAAGAGGATCCTCTTCCATTTCCCAAGGACACTATTGCAGCCACCCCCTCCTTGGAGCTGAAAGCTGGCGAATCTCCTCCCTCCCTAGCCTCCAACTACGAGGGCGTGCCAGCTGGTGAAAGGCAATGTTGACCCCCTAGCCCCCCAACCACCACCAACCCTGCACTCCTCTACCTCTTCTGAGCCCACCACGCATTGATGACACCCTTCCGTACACGTCCATCCATGTGGTGCAATTCGAGGTCCTAGAGGCGGTATCCACCGGGTGCAGAGGGTCAGTTGGTAAGGGACCAAATGTTTTTTGATGACCTGGCCAAGGACCTCAAGCAGAATCTCCATCAAACTTGTGCATGGAACATCAATCCTCATGCAAAGCCTACGTCATCAGACTTGAAGTCTGAGTTAATCCACCAACGTCTATGCGACCTACACTCCCTAAAAAAAAATGCACGTGATTTATGAGTGAAAAAAATTTTGGTCGAAAAACACAATTTAAGCTAAAGAAAAACGTGCATGTGACTTACGCCAAAAAAAGAATTCGACTCACATTGTTTTCCGCAATCGACCTACGCTTTCCTCCGTGCATTGTGTCCCGGACTGTGCACTATTGACCGTGTGTCTCTGACACCATGGCGCGTTGTGGAAGCTTTGGTGTCTGCCACTGCTTGCGGGTGAGAGCAGATCATCCACTGTCTGACTGCTCAGGCTTCGCTGCGCCTGGGTCGCCCAGGATGTGTGGTCAACGTTAAGCCCCGAGTCCAATGCTGCGTGAGCCTGAGACGACCTAACCACCGTAGTACCTCTGCGGAAGGCGCTTCAGGTTCTGTCAAGACTGGTGCTAGACATAGCCGCCCCCCCCCCCCCCCCCCCCCCGGGGCCTTTGGCCAACAGGTGGGGGGGCATGGCATCATATCCGAGTCCCCCCCCCCCCCTGCTCCCGCCCCATACTTGTTAGGGGTGGCACCTCCGCCTTCCTGCGTAGGTATGAGCGTTTGTGCGGACCGACGGCGTGCCATTTTCTTCGGAGGGGTCTGGGACTACGATGATGGGGAAAAGGATTTCCACTCAGTGTTCCACAACGACATGTACTCACTGAATTTGGACTCAAAACGGTGTGACATGCTCCCGCCTGTCGTCTGCCCTCTCAAACCCGTTAGATAACGACGGAGCAGGGCTCGGGTCGGTCGCATGTCAAGGGTCTGGCTGTTTCCCACCGACGTGCCTTGCATTCCTGTTGCTTGTAGCTTGTTGCTTTGCTGCGGCAACAAACCAACGGGGAGTCTGACGAATGGATGTGAATTTGAAGTGACTTTGAACAGCTCGCAGCATCATTTGAACTGTAACAGAGTGCCGTGCGCGAATGCACTTACACGCGCGTGCCCACACACACACACACACACACACACACTTACCGCTTCTCGGTTTTCTGGTGTTCGTCTGTTTGTTACAGCTTTCCTGCACTCCCTTTTCTGTTACCCCTGATGCTATTGTTTTCTCATCTATGGTTGGCTGGTCGGTGGCGCCGTTGGGGCCAGCAGGGAAGGCATGTCAGATCATGCCCGCCTTCGGATCATATTAGGTGGCTGCCATGACCTCCCCCACTGCTGTGTTCACCACAGGGATGCATGAAGCTGGTCTGTGGGGAGAGGTAGGGCACACGCGCATGCAATGTGTGTGTTGGAGCACCGTGGCGGGGTTACAGGGCCAGGAGCTGCGGTGTGTTGGCAGCACCCTGTACATATGGCGTTCTCGAGCCCGCTAGTGCTGCCTCAGTGAAGGGCCGGACACTGAACTGATGGTTTGCAGTAGTGGTAGGATGTAGGAATGTTGAGCCTCGCGAGCATGAATGGAATTGATACCTTGGCACACACACTTGGCCAGACCCAAAGGACAGCCAGAGGAAATGCACCATCCAATAAGCCCAGGCGTCAGGAAACACCGACACACATCCACAACTTGGACAACCGGGAAGATCAAAGCTGTGGCAATTTTGCGCTGCAATCTTTAACAGAATGGTCGTATTCAAGGCAGTGTTTCTTCTGGTGCGTATCCCAAAAACATTTTTTAGGGTATCCGGTGTCCCCCAATATTTTTATTTGTGCACCAAGTGAGTATCCCAATTTTTTTTTGCATGTGCATTTACATGTCTGCCCAACATCTGCCCAGATCCGTATTGAGGCACCACACCTCCCAAAATGTTTGCCCGCCTGTCTACAGGCACCATAACGCAAACACGGTTAACCGTACTCTCAAACCCCCAATCGCCCGAACAGGCCTAGTGTGCTCCTCTGAGAGGACTAACCAAGATGTACTTCCAGTTTGTTTCCTGGTTGTCTTCACACGCGTGTGCATCGGGTTGGCATCCACTTTGCCTCCCCAAACAAAGTTTTTGTGCCGGGTGTGTACCCCAAGAAACAAAATGCGCGGCGCATAATGGGTTTCCTCCGATGCATTATGCACCCATTAAGCACCCTCTAGGCGCACTCGAAGAAAGGCTGATTCAAGGTTTCCAGGCGGAGGATTTGGTGGAGCCCGTGCCCGGTTCACTACCGTACCCAAAGTGGAGGGGGGCATGGAAGGTCGAACGTTTTCGGCCCGACTGCTCCGCACGGGTTGGGCCCTCCCAACCCACGGGCCCTCGCTTCCCCTGTGCCGTTTGCAGGTGGTTTCCATTGCAGCTCAAAACGAAGGCCGCCAAGGGCAAAGGGAAAGGTACTTATTCTGTGAACCCTCGAATGTGTGTTGCGCTGCCCAATGCCCCATCTCCATGTTCCGTTTTCAAAGCCACGGAATCAGGACGGAGCCGTGGGCCGATGGGGCACACGGCCGTCCGGTGCTCGTTGGAGGGTCTCCAATGTCATCGGAGCCTTAGGAACATGCGCCACACATCATCGTTCCTGACCGCTGTTCCCCGCATAGTGGGGGGCACGGCATTGCCCTAGACCACTCTGTTTCTATCAAAGAGGCTGAACGTGACGGGGGGGGGGGGGTGCTGGGGTGATGCAGGGGTCCGGCGGAAGGTGGTGTTTCGGGGTGCGGGGTTCAGTGGGCGGGAGAGGGGGCGAACTGCGTCATCGTTCTGGATGGGGGATGGCGTGTGCGGAGGCAAGCCCGTGCAGTCGCGGGGCGTGCCGCATGATTGTGTGGGTGCCGCCACGCAAAGTGTCGCGGATCCCATGCCCTGGCGCCACTGCACTGCGCAGCGGTTTGCTCTGGCGGGGGGGTGGGGGTCGTCCTCATGGGACACGCCATTCATGAGGGAGGGTCACGTTGCAGACTCTGATGGAGTGGCTTGTGAATTCTTGCGGCAGCCCCCTTTCACTTCTGAAGCGCGGTAACAGGGGTCTTGACTTCTTCAGTCGTGCTGCCAAGTTGCCGCTTGAGCCCAAGGGTTTGGTGGCCTAGGGTCAAGCTAAATTGGTCATTGGTGAGGCCCCAGTCCCCATATTTGCATCGACAACCGTACCCAAAGCCCGCATCCGCCCGCCCCCAACCCTGCCACCCCCGAGCCCCAGTCCCATACGCACACCCATGCACCCACACCCACCACGCCCGTCACCTCTGCCTAACGCCACGTTCACACCCGCAATGCACCCACACCCACACATCGACACGCCACCAATACTCAGGGCTCCTTTTAACAACTCGGCACCACTGGGGGCCGGGGGGGGGGGGGGCTGCCCCCCCCCCCCCCTGGACCCACCCTCCCTCCAACCCCTCCTCTTAAAAGATTGGGCCAAAGTTTCTTCTGCGCCTTCGACGCCATTTAGCTTAGACCAAAAATTCACTTCGGCGCCTCAGCACTGATGCGGTTGGGGGTGATGGACCCCACCCCACCCCGAGACCCGGCCCCCCCCTTGAGGGGGCGCACCGTGCGCTGTGCGAAAGGTCGGCTGTCTTTCACCACCGGTAGCCACGGGTCCCAGGGTCCTGAATTCTGCATCGCCGATGCGGTTTTGAATTGATCATGCGTGCTTCTGTAGGGGGGCGGTTTTCACGGGTGTTCCCGGGATAAACAACGTAATAATCGGCGCTGTGCGCGCGCTGTGCGAAAACGCCCCCTGAAGGAGCCCTGCCTATACTTCGTCGGTCCAACCGCAACATCCGCACCCACACCCACACTCGCCCAATCCCCACAACGCCGTCACAGCCGCCCCACAATCGCCGTCCGGAACGGGTGTTCTTCAGGCAAGACCCTTGAGCTGGAGGACGAAGATGCCCCCGAGCCTGAGGCTGCGAGTCCTGTCCCGCCCGGGCGCATCAATGCGCTGCTCGCGGTGCTGGACAACAAGTTGTATCTGTACGGGGGCATCCGGGAGGAGGGCAACAAGGAGGTGACCTTCAACGACATGTGGGCCCTGAACCTCAATAAACTGGATGCCTGGCAGGTGTGCGTTCTGCTGGGCCCGGGCCATTTTTTAGTGGCAATCCCCCCCCTCCAGAGTTTTGCTCAACAACTCAGCATATCCTGAGGGGGGGGGGTCTAGCACCTCCACCCCCTCAGACCCGGATTTCATAGAGGGAAAAAAAATGAAATTTACAAAAGGAAATATGGGCTATTTTATTTTTGGGACACAAATATTTTGGACTTTTGGGTTCCAGACCCCCCTCTAAAGCACCCCCCCCACCCCGAGAAGGGGGTCAGACGCCAAAGAAAAGTTAGTACTTTAAATCGGCCTCCGATGTCCGGCCTCTTTGACGAATTTCATTTTTCTCCTGAGGACAAGTTTTCTGATGCAGTAACACTCCTTCCCCTCGTGTTATCACGCGCACATTCCGGCCTGTGGCGCTGCTTCCGGTTCGACAGGAAGGCATTCGATGCGCCCCTCCCCTAACGGGCGGCTCCATGCCGTGAGGTCCCCCCCCCCCCCCCCGAGGGACGTCACACGCCGGTGCGGGAGTGCCAGGGCGAGGTATCGTATGACACCGCGTCTCTTGCCGACAGCCACAGCACTGCGCATTGGGGCGGTGGCATAACAACCGGTCGATCGCCGTAATCACACATTTTGGATCTCAATCGTAGCATACGATGCCACCGAAGAAACGGCGGAGGCTGAACTCTGACATGACAAGAGTTCAGTGACGACTCGGAGCAAAGGGAAACGACGTTCGTCCGGGGTCGTTTCTGCACTTCGCTGCACTGCACCGCGCGGGCACAGCGCTCAATGGTACGTTAGCGTTCGCGTGACGACCTCGAACACCCCCGACCACCGGGGGAGCTACGCCCATGGGCCAAAAACAGCAGATTTACACGGCAATCGGGCATTTTCAGTGTGCGGCCTGGTTCATTTGTCACTCATCATCTGAGGTTTTGGACTGAGTTGGAATCCGAGCAGCGGTGCGGATGGAAACACAGTAGCCACCGCGGTCACGTGGGCTGGGAAAACGGGTGGAAAATCGCTTACTTTTCGCACAGCGCGAGCACAGCGCACGGTGCGCCCCCTCAGGAGCTGGTGCAACACAACTCTTACTTGACGGGTCAGTTCTGCTTCTGGGGAAAGCCTTTGGGACGGCGTTCGGTGGGTGTTCTTTGGGCTCAAACGCGTATCGCACAATCCAAGTGCGGGTCGCGAGCGGTTCCAAATCGGCGGTAGACCGCTACCGACAGCGTCCGCACAAACCCGTGCGGACATCCCCGGGGGAAATGTCCCTGACATGTGCGTGGCGCAGGGGGTGTGTCAGCTCCGGTGGGGGTGTGGCCCAGCCAGGGAATTGCCTACGGACCGTTTGGGGCCCTGGTCACCCGCGGCCGCCCCCTGCCCCCCCTTTCCCACTCTGTCCGCCACTGCCCCCGGGCGTGGGGATCGGGGCGACCATGGCAGTGCTAACCACCTTTGTATCTTTTTTGTTCAAAAATTTCATCGTCCCTCACCCTCTGGCCCTCAACCTACCAACAGTCTACACTCTGCCCATGGGATGTCTTGTTTTGTTGACGCGCTCCGGTTCAAGTGCGGGCACACCGGGGCGTTCCGAACGCCAAACACTTCCTGTCTCAATCCGTGGGTACATTGAATTGGTGCCACTCCCTTTGACGGGGCCCTGGGGGATGCCGTTGCACTGACACAATGCAACATTTTGATACTGCTCGAAACATCCGGCCCCTATTTTCAATCCCCTTTCAGCATAGTACGGGACTACTGGATCGAATGGGGGTCTTAAGGGCCCCGTCGCACGTTTTTCCTTCATGAGGACACTTTGCTGCTCGCGAAATGTCATGGGTTTCATGGGCATATGGTATGACATGTGCACATGCAGTGCAAAGGGCTGTTATACAACAGTCCAATCCAAAACAGTCGCCATACAAACCTGCCAACAGCCTCTCACCCGGAAGTGGAAGTGGATGTGGATGCGGATGGCGAATGTGCATGCGGGTATGGTATGGGTGTAGATGCGGATTGTGGATGTTGATGTTGGCTGTGGATGCGGATGTGCAGTGTGCTTGCGGCTGCGGTTGTGGTCGTGATGGTGGCTGCCGGTGTGGGATGTGGTAGATGTGGTTGTGGATGTCAACGGGGATGATGGATGTGGTGGATCTGGATGCCAATGTGGATGTGTGTGGGCTGCGTGAATGTGATCTGGTATCTGGACGTATTGTGGATGCCAGCTGCCGCGTGTTTGGGTGAGGCTGTTTGTTTGGGTAAGGGTATGTGGGTGGGGCTGCGGGTGATGCTGTGGTCCTGGGCACATTTGTGGGTGCTGGTGTCAAGCCTCCTCGGTACCCGAATTTTCGGAGCCCCATGGGTACTTTCGGTTTCCCCCATCCGGATATCGGATACTTGGTTTTGTAAAGGGACCTAATGGGAAGAGCTGCGGCGTCCGGGAAAATTGGCAGAATGGGATTGAGGAATATGGGTATCTTGTCGCATTTTACATCCCCCGTTTCCCCCCAATTTTCCGCCACTTATGGAGAGTGTTCATACAGTTCATACAGTTCATCGTGATCTTATGACGAGTCCCCATTTCCCCCCATTTCCCCCCCTTTCCCCCCATCCCCCCCCCCTTTCCCCCCATCTTTCCCCATTTTCCTGTTTTCCCCATTTTTTTTCAATTTTTTCGGGGGCTCGGGGACTTGGGATTCGGGTACCTCGGAGCCTTGTGGTGTGGAGGGCGGTGGGGATATGGGCGTGCGAGTGTCCCGCCCCGCACAGATGCTCTACGATGAGACCCGCTTCGAATGGGACGGGGTCGAACAGCAGGAGGACGACGACGGGGAGGACGAGGACGGCAGCTCCGGAGACGAGGGCGCTGTGCAGCCCAAGCCGAAGTCCACGGACGAGCCCCCGCGCTCCGGCCACGCTGCGCCAGCCCCCGTCACGGCGACCGACGGTTCGGCCTCGGCTGCCGCGGCTGCGGAGCCGGAGGGCGCCCCGGAGCCGGCGATCAGTGAGCAGGAGCATCAGATGGTGTGTGGGGGCGGGGATTGTCGAGAGGGGGCCGCACGGCGTTGTGAAGGCGGGGGGTTGGGGTGGTAGGTGATGATGAGGGTACGACCGGGGCGGTGCTGACAGCGCAGCGGCGGCGCAGTCCCCTGGAGCCCATAGCCACGGGATGAGTGGATGCGTTGGGTATGGCGCTCCATCCCATCGTGCCAGAGCCCTCCCACACACACGCATGCCGCGGAGAGTCCCGCAAGCAGCGTCATGTGTGTGAACAAGCCGGAGCCATAGCCAAGGCCCCGTCACAACATGTGCCCAGGCGCTCTGCCGGACTGCGATCGCTGACATTTGACGGTGACCGGCCAAACTTGGGTCGTGCCTCCAGGGCAGCTGTGAGCAGGTGGTGCCTAGGGATGCATTCGAAGGGAACGGATCTCGACGGCGGCCCCAGAAGTGGTTAGACAGGCGGTTGGAGGAGGTTGCCGAAGCGGCCGGGCACGGCATCTTTTGGCAATGGTCAGCGCAACCATCGGTTTGATTTGGAACACGTGCGTCCAACGCAATGCCAACGCCGACGCCCAATGAGTGACCCATGATCATGATCAACGAATCGGATACCACTGCATCGGCGTTGGACAAAATGTTGGCTTGCACGTACCACAGCGTCCGCAATCCCATACTTTGCACGCTCCCAGACTGCCCTACATCCCCATACAAAAATGGCAACGATCGCCACCCGAAGCACAACATCAATCAACGCAATAGCTACGTAGACCCTCCGCATTTCTGCTCCGTAGAGCGGGCACTACGCTCTTTCGTTTGCCATGGCCCTGCCAGGCGGAAGCGTAGTCAACAAGGGAACTACCAAAGTGGGAGGCTACAGGAGCGCGATGGAAAACCACCAGACATCAGTCGCCAGTCGCTGGCATTCCACCGCTTTTTTTTCTAAGGAATGAATATGTCGGGGGGTGGGGTCTGGGGGTGTCCCACAAAGGGTCGCTTATTCAAACTTGATTTTCCCTCATTTTCCCTCAGCCAGATTTTGGGTCAAGAATGTTTTGGGTGGGTGGGTCTCACAGCCAACAGAACACCCCCCCCCCTCTCATAAACTGCATTCCACCCCTTCACATGGCACAGGCCGTGGCAATGGACATGGTGGACCGGCTGCTGCTGGACCTCGAGCACTTGGGCCAGGGGGGCGTGCCCACCCCCAATCCCTCGGAGTCTCTGCCCGCGTTCTACGAGCGGTCCCGGGACTTCTGGCGGGGGGAGGCGCGGGAGGCCCTCGTGGAGGAGGGGCTGGAGGACACGCTGGACGACGAGGACGTCGAGGCCATGCTCGACGGCGACGGCTTTGTGCTGGCGAAGAAGCGCTACGCCGACGTGCGCCCGATTTTGGAGCGTCTGGAGACGACGCAGACGCAGTTGCAGCGGCTGCAGGACCTCGTGACGGAGGGGGCGGAAGGAGGTCTCTGTGCGTTTGTTGGTGCGGTACGGGGCCAGGCCGTGGCTGAGGGTGGGGCCCCGCGCTCCACTCACACGGGGCAGAGGGTGGGGGCGGGGGGGATTGGGCCTCGTGCACACGGAAGCGCGGCGAGGCTTGTGGTGGACAACCTGAACGCGGAGGGGGCGTGGGCGGCAACGGCCGTAGCACGACCCTCCGCCCCAACCATTGCAACCCCCAGTGCCCGGCCAACGCGTAAAGGAACATCGGCTGCAGCGGCCGTCAGAACGCACTGACCCGACGCAGCACGCGAATCGACGAAAGGGTGACCGGAAGGTCACATGGGGGGGGGGGGGGGGGGCGCAGGGGCTGCCTGGGTCGGTCAGTCCGGAGGTTGGCTTGGGTAGAAGACTCGGCTCCTTCCTCATCATCGGTTGTCCATTCAGGCGTCACCCCTCGTGCTGATTCGCCTGTGTGCCGTGTGGCCTGAGAGTGGGATCACTATTGGTCCTGTGGGATTTGCTGTCATCGCATTTTCGTGCTCAATAACAAAGAGCCTCCCGGTCACCTCCCCCGCCCCCCCCGAGGCCTGGGGGCTGGGTCAGGGCTTGGGGATCTGGGCCGGGCCGACTCAGCAGACGGACGGGGAGTCTTCAAGGAGCACCGTAGCAGTCGGCTCCGCCCTTGTGACGTGTCCGCGGATGGATTTGTGCCGGGCACTGCCCCTGTCGCTGTGCTCTCAGGGGCTACCGGCGCCTCGTCCTCGTCCTCCGGAGTCCCGTCGGCCGGACCCCAGCGCACGGTTGCGCAGTCGTCCGGCGGCAGCGCGCCGAACGAGGACAGCGACGATGCGGAGGAGTCGGAGGAGTCGCAGGATGACTGACCGTCCGACAGCGCAGCGATCAGCATCGGTCGATGACGGCGCACTGCGCCGGACGATGACGCACAGGGCTGACCGGACTGCTCCGGCCCCGGAGGTGTGGGAGGTCGGGGCTCGCTCTCTTTGGCGCACCAGTTCCGCTTGGTCCCTTGGAACCTCAAGTCCCACTCCTTCTTATGGCCTCAAGTTCCATGCGCTCGCTCACGGACGCACGCGCGCGCGCACACACACACACACACACACACACACACACACATGCACGCACGCACCCACGCACCCACCCACCCACCCACCCACCCACACACACACACACACACACACCGGTGCCGAAGGGTAGAAAGTCAAAAACACCATAGCCACTCTCTCCACCAGCAACTGTTCCACAGGACCTGATGGATGAAGGGGCAGAGGATGACCTCAGGCATGTCCAAATGTCACCTCCGATCCATGGCTCCATGGCTCCATGGCTGAGTCCCAGGGGCGAGGGCTTAGGCCAACGCCTATCCCACGGGCCCTTCCGTGACCCAAGAGCGTCGAGGACAGTAAAAGCCACATGCTCTCGGTAATATTAGTGCAACTGCATGCACGAGAGCCAATGTTACCGAGCGTTCCGCGAGCTGGAGCGGCACCGACCCAACACCTTCAGAGGCATGGGCGGGTCAGTGCACCAGTAGGCGTGTTGGGCGGGCTTGCAAGTGGCTTCCACGGAAGGGGAGCGCAGCATCAACCGTGGGCTGCTGGCCGGGGCCACGTGGACCACACACAGGGCCTCGGGAGATGCCATCCTGCAGTCAAACAGGTGCCCTTCTACTGCTGGAGCGCCAGAATCGGACTTGCTCATATTGTGGGACCGCCCGCGCTGGGAGTAGGCGCCAGGGGTCGATGTCTGGGTTGCTGCAGGAGCATGTGGTGGGGTGGGGGGAATTGAGGTCCCCAATTTTTCACAATTTCCCGCAATTCCGCAATTTTCCGCAATTTCCGCAATTTTTCCGCCATAGCTTTCGGCCTGTGCACTTTGTCTGCTTGTTGGTGCCCTTTGCCTTTGCGGACAACTGTTGCAACAATATGCTTCAATGTTTTCCTGCCCCCAAAAAGACTGAATTATGCTTGAATTTCATGGTGATATTGAGGGCCACTTGTCGTCGTAATTCTGATACATGTGGACAATTCGATGTGTTTCAACATGCAAGCTCTTGTGCCGAATTGTTGCTCCTTGAGGATTCGGGAGGTTCAGTTTGGTTTGGTTACAACACCGCAATTTTCCCGCAATTATTCCGCAATCTTCCTCAATTTTCCCGCAGTTTTCCGCATTCTTCTTGCAATTTTTCGCTATCAGATTGGACCCTCTCCGACTGCATCCCCCCCCCCCTCGTGCAAGAGGCCACAACGCTAGCCATGCCGGTGGCTTGGCCGGTCCGTTTGGGTCCGCGGGCGCAGGTTGAGGAGCACGGGCGCGGAGGAGGCATCCACGGTGTTTGGCCCAGCATTGGGGCAGGGCTTGGATTTGCGCCCAGGGTACGGCTGGGAGCAACGGGTAGACGGTGTGCTGCACCCTGCCCACGCAAGCGACCCCTTGTTGTTGCCGTAGGGCCTGCTGGCGGGGTGGGAGCACGGATTCGCGGAGGCTCTGGTGCACCGGGCCTCACGCGCTCCAGAGCTGGCTATGGACTTTGAGTCCCACACCAACCGCGCATTGCCGGCCAGGTTGGGCCATCGCCATGCCCGGCAAGGGTTGGCGCTGCGGGAGCAAGCGCAAGTGCTCCGAGAGGTCGCCAACTTGCCGCAGCCCTTGCTCGCTGGAGGCATCCTGCTGGTGGGCAGTTTCTAGTGGATCTGCTCTTCCTTGGTGCTTTCAGGTGGATTTCACAGCATGGGGCGCACACAGCGGCCGGCGTTTGCCTGCCGCCAGCACATGCTGCAGTTGCAGCAACACCGTCTGGAGCTGTGGTCGGCCGCTGGCAGTATTTTATGGCAAGGAACGTGCCGCACCGCCCAAGAGGGGGAGCCCCGTCGCGCCTGTGCCAGACTGTTTGGGTGCAACACCGGGAGGCGGGAGCAGTGCGGCTGCGGAATGCGGCTGGTGCCCCGCCGCCGTTGCCCCATCCATCAGCAGCTGCAGTGCGAACAATGTTGCTTGGCGCGGCGAGAAGTCGCACATTGATGCCCCCCCCCCCCCCGGGTCATGTTGGGCACCCGGCTCGGGTGACGGCCTCATCACGGGTCTTGCCGAGGTGGTTGGAGGCCCCAGACCCGCCGCAGCAGCCCCCGGCCAAGCAGCCCCGCATTTCACCGGCCGCGGTGGTAACGGGCAGACGCCCGTGTCCGGATTGCCGCACACCCAGCCCGCCGTTTTAGCGCAGCCAAGTGCTGTGCACTCTACTCTTGGTGGTGGGGGCTCACACCCCTCTCTGGGCACCTCGGTAGCGGGGAAGGGGCGCCCGGTAAGGGCGGGGAGCCTCGGTGGTTCAGGGTTGCTTGGGCCGAGGGGGGCAGTTGTGCCCGTCCCGCCCCAGGGGTGGCCCCCACATGTGCAACGCTTTTTTGGCGATTTCGCGCGCGTGTTGACCGAGTTGCGTGCGCCCCCCCTCCCCCTCCCCCCCTCCGTGTCGCAAGGGAGAGGGAGGGCGCACAAGGGCAGGGCAAGCACTGGGCGGCTCCTCTAACTCTCTGCCACCACTCGCCTCACTCCTTCCTCCGCCCTTGTAGTAGGAGGCAGCCGAGGAGGCCGCGCCGGACGCGGCACAAACGCGCTGGAGCGGGCGCGGTGGACCGAGCCACGGGTGTCCGCCGGCAGCGAACCCCCCTGCCTCTGCCGCTTCTGGTGTAGCGGGCAGGAGGGTCCCATGCAATCGTGGTGCAATGCGCACACAGCCCTCGCGTGCAAGTTGTGCCGGCGGCATAGGGGAGTGCGGCATTGCAGCTTCTGGCACCACAAGGGATACCATCGGATGGCGCCCGCGGCAGGGGGTGCGCAACAGCGCACGGTGTCCGGGATAGGAGGGGAGCAGCTGGCTTAGCCAAGACTGCGCCCGGGGGTGGCGGTAGGTGCACCAGCATTGGCCTACCGCCCGCATCGTCGGCATCGGGAGCTGCATCGATGTTGATATGACCCTGGGCTGCGGGGTCCATCCGGGGTTGTGGGGCCCTAGCTATCGCGGCGGCCATGGCCACCATGGAGGGCTGCAGGGCTGCAGCCACAGCTGTCGCCAGGTCGGTGGGGTCGGCCATGGCAACGGAAGTAGCAGTAGGCAGGTACGGGTAGCGCTTGCACACACCTTGGGTAGGTGGCGCGGTGCGTGGGCGCAGACGCTGCGTCCGCTGCACACAGCCGGCTGTGGGAAGGCAGTGGGTAGCTTGACCCGCAGAAAATGTCTTGCACTCAATGGGTAACAAAAAAAGTGCCTACTATTACCGAGGGCAAAGTAGGGCGGTCCTTAACGAAGAAAAAAAAGGTCTTCTTGTACCAAGGTTTCCCATAAATGCCCTCATGTGTGGTGACTGGCGGTTGGTTGCAGTTGGTGGCGGTTGGTGGTGTTTGGTGGCGGTTGGTGGTTGGGGATTGGTGGTTGCTGGCGGTTGGCAGTGGTTGGCGGCGGTTGACGTTTGGCGGTTGGTGGCGGTTGGTGGCGGTTGGTGGTTGGCGGTTGATGATCCCTTGGAGAGGTCCCGAAGGGTGGTCCTTAACAAAAAAAAATCTCGGCCCCAAAGGACCGCCTTGGGCCAAAGGCTAATTATAGTCTTGGACGTTGTGGGACGGGTTAAGTGACGTGATTATGGGTCACGGCCTGGTGTAGCCGTCTCCCCTGTCCCGACACCCATCGCATGGCGTCACAGCGCAACGGAAGGACAGGTGCCCGAGGTCAAGTATCTTCCCTTTGCGCCCACCCATAAAACCCCGGCTTGGGTCCGAGTGCCATTTGGCCGGGGAATCTGCGCCCAACCTCTGCCATCTCCTCATCCCTTCCCCCCTCCCCCTGGGGCGGGGCAAGGCATGCACACGCCCCCCCCCCCCCCCCAACGACAGACACACGGCACATCGAAGCGCTCAGGAGGCAGCTGTAGGAGCTCTAGCGGCGGCTCGACCTGCACAGCTCGCGGACCGCAAGTGTGGGCACGAGCAAGATGGACCACATCGCCCCGCACAGCGGCCAACGGCCACACCGCCGGGCGTACCACGTGTAGCGCCACGGGTAGCGACATCCCAACCGTATTGTTGGCGGCGCTTGATCAACGACGGCAGCAGGAAAATCGACTCCTACAATCACCGTACACGTGCTAGGGCATTATCCTTGTGGGGCCCTCCCATGCTCCAACGGGCCGCCACGTTGATCCCAGCATCTACCCGGGCAAGGATACGCGCAGCTAGCTCAGTGCGTGGACCATGGACAGCGTGGCTCCAGGCCCATGGCCGAGGGCCACATGGCCATGAGCCGGCGCTTGACGTACGGCCCAGTTAGTTGCTTGGCCAGCATGGGCACCCGATACAACAGGTGCCCGTACTTGGCCATGAAATCCTCCGGGCACGGCTTCGGCACTGCCGCGTACTTGCGGTTAATGCCCCCCCCCCCCCCCTGTCACGCGGACCAACTCGTCCCTTTCCTAGATGTTGGTTGTGGGGATACTATCCGGGCGTGCGATGAACACCACCGGCGGGGAGAATCCCTCCTCCTTTAGCCAACGGTACACGGCTTGGTCCCGCACTCCGCTTGTAGCCAAAACCACCATGCCCGGACGCCCTCTCGGTCCTCTCGCTGCAACTCTGCTGCTGCAAGCCGCTTCAGTTGCAGGAGGCATGTATCTAGTACCGCTGCGGCCGGCACCGGTGGCCCCACATGTGCCACTGCTTGCGTCGTCAGTGGGAACTAGGCTAGCCTCGGTAGCTGCAGCTCGTGCACCCGCTGTACCCACCGGCGCAGAGCGTCCCACGATTGGGACGCACTCTCCCCCCTTCCTCATGGCCCTGCGGCGGATTGCGAGGGGGCTTACTTGCTGCCCTAGCGAGCGTACTCCCCCCTGCGCTGCGTGTATGCGGGCTAGGACGGACTTCTTTTGCCCTCGCCTACGCACATTTGCTTGGGACACTGCCGCATTTGCGGATGAGGGTCGTGGTGCCCTGCCCTCGCTGTAAGACCCCGAGGCCGCCGGCAGTGGTTGCAGCCCGCCGACATCCTTGGCTGCTGGGGGCACCGGGGGGTCTAAAGTTGGCACTAGGGGGTCTAACGTTGGGTTCTAAAGTTGGCACTCGGGGGTCTAAAGATGGGGTCTAAAGTTGGCAATTTGGGGTCTCAAGTTGGGGTCTAAAGCTGGCATTGGGGGGAATAAAGTTGAGGTCTAATGTTGGCACTAGGGGGTCCAAAGTTGGCACTTAGGGGTCTAAAGTTGGGGTCTCAAGGTGGCACTTGGGGGTCTAAAGTTGGGGTCTAAAGTTGGGACTTGGGGGTCTAAAGTTCGCACTAGGGGGTCTAAAGCTGGGGTCTAAAGTTGGCACTTGGGGGTCGAAAGTTGGGGTCTAAAGTTGGCAGTGGGGGGTCTAAAGTTGGGGTCTAAAGTTGGCACCAGGGGCTCTTAAGTTGGCACTTATGGGTCTAAAGTTGGGGTATAAAGTTGGCAGTTGAGGGTCCAAATTTCGGGTCTAAAGTTGGCACTTGGGGGTCTAAAGTTGGTGTCTAAAGTTGGCACCAGGGGGTCTAAAGTTGGCGATTAGGGGTCTAACGTTGGGGTCTAAAATTGGCACCGGGGGGTCTAAAGTTGGCACTTGGGGGTCTAAAGATGGGGTCTAAAGTTGACACTTGGGGGTCTAAAGTTGGGGTCTAAAGTTGGCACTGGGGGGTCTAAAGCTGGGCACCGACAGCGCTAGGAGGGACTCCTCTGCGGCCCATTTCCAATAAGACCACAATGCATCCATATCCCGGGACTCCGGCAGCCGGTCCCATTCGGGCTCCAGGAGCGCATACCGCGTAGACTAGACGCTACAAGGCCCGCTCCATGGCCACGGTGAACGCCACCGGGAGGTGCCCCGGGATGCCCGTGCCGGGAATCGCCCCGACGTCCGTGACCATGGCCGCCACGTACGGGTCCGCGAGGACCCCGTCAATGTGGGTGCACGGGTGTGCCCCTATAGGTGGTAGCACTGTAGGGGGCGCCCCGAGCCCGCCGCAAGGAAGCTTACGGGGGGGCCACAACTTGAGCGGCTCTGGTATGTTAGATCATAGGGGCCAGCTGAGGCGCCCCGATCTGCCCTCTTCTTTTCCCCGTAAGGGATCCTTGGAGGCGGGGGGGGGGGGTGGGGGGCGTGGCACGGTACGGGCCGGGGACCGGCGAGGCGGGGAGGGGGAGGGGGGGCAGTTCCGGACCCCCCCTCCCCCCTCCCAGGGGCTGCTCGATTTTTTGTAGAGCATCTCCCGCTGGCTGATGGAGGAGAGGGCAGCACCCAAGCCGGGGGGGGGGGGGGGGGGCTCCAGAGGAGCTGCCGGCAGCCCCCCGGCCCGGGGGGGATGGCGATGGGGGGGCAGTGGCAACAGCTTCCGCTGTGCAACAGGCCACGGATCCCCCCCCCGAGGGACAGCGAGGGAGGGGCAGGGGCTGCAGGCCCAGCAGCACAGGTGGACCCAGATCCTCCACCAAGGGGGGGGTGCAGAAACCACGGGGGGGGGGGATCCCCTCCTCTCCCCCACAGGGCATGTCGGGTTTTCACTTCCGGGGGGGGGGGGGGGGGGGTCAATAGAGCCCCCCAAAACTGGGGCTGGGGTTCAGGAAAAGGGCTCAGTCGATAGGCACCATTAATCAGTCATTATGAAGTCTAGCGCCAAAGGCACCGAAAAATTTTTTGAGCATTAAAATTGGTGTTTTGTTTTAACCAAATATATGGCAAATGATGACTTTTCTGAACCCCCCTCGACACGCTGATTCCAAAAATCCTATTTTTATTTTTTTTCTGATTTCTGGATCTGGGTCACCTCCGAGGCCCGGGGGTCAGTCTCGGTACGATTTTGGGGGTCCTGTCCTGTCCTTTTGGGGGAGAGGTCCAGCCAGAGGGCTCTATCGACCCCCCCCCCCCCCCCGGAAACGAAAACCCGGCCTCCCCAGCGGCGGGTGCAGCGGGCATGGGGCAAGAAGGGGGGGCAGCCTCGGCGCTCCATGCCAACCCTGTGCGACTAGCAAAGGGCCCCAGCATGCAAGTGATGCAAGGGGCACACGGGGGTGCGGCACTGCTGCGGCCGCCATCATGAGGGGCATCCCAGGTTGATGGGAGGGGGTCAACAGTGTCTGCCGGTTCAGGGAGGGGGGTTGCAGCTGCAGCTGGGTGCAATGCCCTTCAGAGGGCCGGAGCGAGCGGCGGCTCCCTCGTCAGGGGGGGGGGGGGTCCAGCAGGGCCGGGAGCGGCGGTGCTGCATTACGGAGGCTCGCAGGGGCTGCAGCACGGCGATGGGAGGGCCTCCGAGGAGGGCACATAGCCCATGGCGGACGTCCTTCCGCCGCGCTGCGACATACCGGGGGCCCAGGGGTGGGATAGGGCAGGCCACAGGCAGGCTCTAACCCGCTAACCCCTAACCCTCCTGTCGCAAGAGCGGCCAGGACATTAACAGTCGCCAACCCTCGGTAATAGTACACTCCACACACACACACACACACACACACACACACACACATTCCCACACACGTGTGCAGGATGCACAGTCCACACCCGTTCGCCCACGCTCTCAGCGCATCTCCACTGTCAGAATTGTGCCTGCGTGGGATGGTTTGGATTCCAGACTGTACTGCCAGAGCTGTGCTGCATAGTACCTGAGAAGGCGTGGTGTGGCATGTCTGGGCCTTGACGGGACTTTGGATGAGTGGCCGAAGGCAGGCCCCCCGATGAGTGAGTGCTCCATGCACTCGCACGTGGCTGGACTGCCACATCGCGGGTGGCCGGACTCGCGCCTCTGTGGCTCTGAGGATTTAGGGGGACAGGAGCACTGGGGCACCGATCTGGACTGCTCTGCAGCTGCGAGGGGGCCGATGGGGGGACTCAGAAAGGGGCTCTTTCGCCGAGCCCTGTCAAAAGCCGTCTTTAGCGCACAGAGCATCACAAAGGGCTAGCGGTTCGATTTTTTACAATTGGGGGTGGACAAAATTTGTTCGGACCAAATTTGTAAAAGTTGTTGCCCACCAGCAAATGTTTTTTTGAATTTGTGGTGTTAAATCATTGAAAAGGGCGCTCTTTGGGCATCGGCCCACAGAGCCCTCCCAGGCAAGGGGTTGGGGTCCAGCAAAAGGGCTGTTCGTGTGATTGGCTCCTGTGCCCCCCCCCATCCCCCCCCGATATTTACATGTTCGTCCATCCCAGCGAAGTGCCATGAGTCTTTTCCGGGTCGCGGTGCCCCGTGCGCCAAGAGCGCCAAGGTTTAGCGGTCGTACTCATGCCCCCGGATGATGGAGGGCTTCGTCTGGAGTCGGTAGACCAGTCGATCCGGCCACGGCAGCAGCATCGTGGCTGCAGCAGGGGCCCATGAGCTGCGACTTTACCCTTGTGGGCCCCAGAGAGACACCCCTGGCCTGTGGCCCTTGGCGTGCTTCGGTCCCTAGTTTAAGGAGTGATGCCATGGCGGACGTGCTTCACCTGAGAACAGCGTGCCACCTAAATGTGCGACAGGAGGGGGTGGCAGCCCCCAGAGTGCCAAAAATGCAGGGCTCAGCTCTGGCGCCTTGTTTTGGAGCCAATATGAATGACCCATGAGACGGTTTGCTGACGAGGGCTCCATTAAAACGTGTCCATCATTATGAGTTCGGTTGCCTCATGCCAAACCTCCGATGAACGTGTGATTTTCTTGTCTTTGACACATTTTTCTGGTGATTTTGTCGCTGAAATGTTATATATTCTTTTCTTGTTTGATGGCCCGAGCTGCTGACCCGACCGCTTGCCCATGTAATCGGCATCTGCGACGGTTTCCCCACACCCCGGCCACAGTCACCAAGTCTAAGTCTGGATATGGGGACCCATAACCCTACCCTAGCACACACACAGAATGCGTACCAACCGGTCATGGAGCCACCCATCCAAGTGCTGTATAAGTGGCCTGTAGCAGTCTTTTCATCGTTCATCACAGCAAGTGTATTGGAGTGCAGTCAGCGAACTGTGCATAACCGGTCATTTAATCGATCAGGTCTCGAAGGATGCCAATCGGGTCAACCTTCGTCCCTTGGTCGCATCATCAACCCCCCCCCCCCCCCCAAATCCCCAAAACGGCGGCTGTATTCGGCCGACCTCGCCGATTTGTTCCGCCGATTTGTTGGGTCTCTGAATTTCGCCAATTTGTTTTGCTGACTCTTTGGGTTTCCCTGATTTTGCCTATTCGTTCTGCCGACTTGTTGGGGCTTCTGGGATTGTAGGACACCTGATTTGGAGGTGTCAACCTAAGATGTGCATCATTTACTTCGGGACACTGGATAATACTCTTTCTTTCTATATTGGTTCTTCAGATTGGCACCATGAAGTGTTTTTACTGCCCAGAGAAAGACGCATCTCTGCTCCCCTGGGATTCATTGTCCCCCAGTGATCAAACATTTCTACGGGGCAAGCAACAACAATTTTGCCATCAGATTGACTACTGTAGGACAGCTTTGGTCGCAGATCAGAGCTGCGCACCCACCCAGCACACATAGAGATGCAGATGGGAAGCCTGTGTGCATTTGTCTTCTTCCAGCAGGCTTTGTTTGTGCATGAAAAACCAATTTTCTCAGCAAGACAGGTGAAAAAAATGCAAAAAAAAATCCGGTCCGTAAACAGTGGGAATTGAACCCACTCCAGCAAAACTGAGGCTCCAGGCATATACCACTGGACCATCACTGTGCACTGCCAAACCAGACCTCAGGGACCATGTAGAGACCGAGAGACGAAATGTTTTTCTCGAAAATTGAGAGATAGTTTGGGGTTCCGCATGACTCCAACTATTGAGCAACCATCAGGAAGGCTTGTTTGGGGCCTGGAACTGAGATCCTGGGCACTGGGAGCCTGTTTTGCCGAAAATCGGTCCGCTGATTTGTTGGGATTTCTTCGGCGATTTGGGGGGGGGCGGGGGGGGGTTGCATCATAACCCCTCCGGATTTGAGAGTGGCACATGGGGCCTATTGGGGTCGCGTAGCTATGTGGGCCCATGGTCGCCATATCTCCGGCCAAGCGCTTGGATTGGGAGCAATTGATCATGTTCCCATCATGTGAAAATACGGCGGTCAAAGCCACCATGGCCCGGCAAGACAAGGCCAAAAGTGCCATATAATGTGCAAATATGGACACAGGAAAAATATGATACATGGTTACGGATCGGTATGGACATTTTGGATGATCCGTAATAATGATAATATACCCAATTGGATCATCCAACTATACACGCCCGTCTTGTTGGAGAGCGCGCACAAAGAGATGTGTCCAAAATATGATATGTATGTTGTATGTAAGCCCAATATTGTACAGCAAACATTCAATGGCGTCCTTGGGGACGTGATATAAGGCAAAACCAAAGTTTGGTACGCCTTTTCTATCGAAAACGTTGTCTCATGTCGCTTGGAATGCCCAAGCGACACATTAGTTTTTAAAGGTTGACGACATGTCTTTTTGCTCGTTCATTGAAGATATGTACAACAATGTATCTTCACTATTGTTGGAATATCTTTTTCCAATCAACCCCATTTCCCCCAAGCCCGGGACCATTCGTAAAGTAGACATTAAGGACGATACAATAGAGCCTTTGATGCCCACTCAACTCGCTATGGATCCCGAGATCAAGCGTCACCAAGTTCCGAAGGCAGCTTAAAATCTCGACCTTTACAGAACTTGGCCTTTTTCATACTAAAATGACCGCTTTGCGATATTGGGCCTTATAGCCTGTACATGTGCTCGGTCAAGTCATTAGATGCGTCAACTAATCACGTTGGCGGCAAATGCGGCGACAGGGATAGGGGACCAGAAAAAGACGATCATCTCGCTGCAAAAGGCGACACTTAATGAAATGACAGCAGGAATCGATAGGGGATTGGATTCTTGATCCATTCCACCGATTCGAAAAAAATGCGGTGTCCGCAGGCTACTGGGTACGGCATGAAAACAGGATTTCCATAACTTGGTGGGAGCAACAAGAGTTCCCAAGTGCTCCCGAAGGTGACAGGTACCGCTTCATAGCGGTCGCTTCTTCCCAACAAGGTCGAACGGTTAGTACCGTACAAGTGCCAAATCAAGATCCTGACCGTCCCAACCCTCGATGGGGTTTCGAATATGGATATCAATCTAATAATACTGTCACTGACAACTATTGGGAACCGTTGTCGTCCAAGCTTCATACAATGTGGTGAAGCGGTATGCGGGAATCATGGCTGCTCATAAACCCAACGTGGCTACACATCATGGTATGCCAACACAGAATATACCCGAGCACCCCAATCTTCGGGTAAGGGTTACACCAAACCACAAATGGACTGGGCATATGGCAGGTCTACCGAGTATGGTATCACACAGCATTCTGAGATGCGTCTTTCATATGGGAACGAGTATGGTTCTCATCATCTTGATGGTTCCGCTAAAGGCAAAGGAAAGGATCCCCAGAACTCATACAAAAGAGGTAAAGGTGGTATGTGAAGCATGTTTTCGGCCGCATTTGTGTGTTTTTCACTCTATTTGTGTATTGGGCGCGCGGGGGGGGGGGGGGGGGGGTTATGCCCAAGGGATTGGTACACCACCTGCTAATGCAGTTTTTCACCCTAGACAACTCAAAAATTCAAATGTTCGAAACTTATATTTTTGATATTGTGATCGTGTAAATGACCATCCAAGGTATGTGAAGGATGTTTTAGGCCGTATGTGTTTTTCACTCTATTTGTGCATTGGGTGGTGGGGGGGGGGGGGGGGGGCTCCCAACAACCTGCCGAGGCAGTTTTTCACCCTAGGCAGCTCAAAAATCGAAGTTTTGGAAGTTTGTTTTTTTTCATACCGTGATCACCCGAAATGACCATCCACGGTATGTAAACCATGTTTTAGGCTGTATTTATGTGTTTTTCAACCTATTTGGGTATTGGGTGTGCAAGGGGGGGGGGTCTCTCAAGGGATTGGTACACAACCTGCTTTTGCAATTTTTCACCCTGGACAGCTCAAAAATCAAAGTTTTCGAAACTTATTTTTCCAATGCCGTGATCATCTAAAAATGACCATCCCAGATACGTAAAGCATGTTTTAGGCCGTATTTATGTGTTCTCCGGCGCCAGCACCACTAACCGGCCCATTGTATGGGGGCCTAACCTCCTGTTTCCGGGGCGCGCCGGCCGGCCCGCCCGCGTGTTGGCTCCCGGCGACGGCACCGCCGACGCGAGCTGTCAGGGGCTGGCAGGGCACCCCCCCCCCCCCCTTCTCTCCACATCTGTTGCGGTCAGGGCGCGGTGCGCGCTCGCGCTGCAGCGTGCGCGGACGGGCGCGGCTGGTGCGGTGCGGCGGCGTGCACCCCCATCCGGGGCCGCTGCGGGTGGCTGTTTCGAACGTCACTGCGCCGCGGCCCCACTGCCACACAGTCTTCGCATGGGAGGCTGATGTGGTGCTGCTTGGGGAAACCAGACTGACAGCCACAGGCCAGTCAATCATGGCGCGTCTGGCCCGCGAAGCCGGCTGGCAGTCCTTCTGGGGCGCCCCATTGGAGTCGCGGGGCGGGGGCATTTGGGACTGCCCCCCAGGCGGCACAGCGGTCCGCGTGCGACAGGGCCTGCCGGCGCGGCAGGTCATGCCGCCGGCGAAGGAGGGTGAGGACTCGCTGGCGACCGCCCTCTGGCACTCCACCAGGTGGTGCCACGTGCTGGTGGGCCTCGGCACGGGGGCGACGGTCCTCCATGCCCAAGCGGCGTACGGCGTGTCGGGCCAGCCGGCGCTGAATCGGGCCTTTTGGCAGCTGGCCCTGGACTATGCAGCGTGGCATGGGGCAGCGCCGCAACTGATCGGGGGGGACTTTAATTTCCCCCTCGGTGACCTCCTGCAGGCGCCGCCCACGCTGCAGGGGCTGCTGCTCACGCGGCGCCTGGTGGACGCCGACTCAGAGCTGGCCGCCACCGCGGGCCGCTCCCCCCTGTTTTCGTATGTCGGGGTGCGGGGAGGGCGCCCCACCCGCATTGATGGGCTGTTGGTGGACACCCGCCTGGCAGCCCTGTTGCGCGGGTCAGAGGTGCTGCCGGCGTGCGGCATCCCGCACCATCGCCTGGTGCGCTTCGACGTGCTCGCCGAGGGGGCGGTACAGAGTGTGGTCAAGCTCGTGCGCCTGCCCCGGGTGGTCATTCCGCCCCTGCCAGAGGAGGAGCG
Organism: Eutreptiella sp. 'Long Island Sound 2002'; assembly: GCA_964036045.1. NCBI lineage: Eukaryota > Euglenozoa > Euglenophyceae > Eutreptiales > Eutreptiaceae > Eutreptiella > Eutreptiella sp. 'Long Island Sound 2002'. The sequence goes on from OZ038388.1 coordinate 9,242,344, forward strand.
AATTCCTTTGGTGCACAGCCTGCTGGACCCCCTGGGGCCCCGGTGGCACGCGGAGCTGGCAGCCGGGGACGTGGACCGCCTGTGGTCAACGTGGACCTGGGTGGCGGAGGAGACGCTGCTGGCGCTCTCAGTCCCAGGGCTCCGGCCGGGCGCGGAGCTACCCGCGGCTCCCCCTAATTACAAGAGGGGCAGGGGCACAGTACGGCTACTGAAGCGGGTGCGGCTGTGCCCCCGCCAGCGCCGCACAACGGGCGCCCCGTTGGCCTGCCCAGAGGCACGCTTGCAGGCAGTGCAGGAGTCACTGCGGACAGTTCTGGGCTGGCTGGAGCGCCCAGACCCGCGGCTGGGGGCGGCGCCGCGGCTGGTCATGGAGGCCTGGTACGCGCTGCAGCGGCGGCTGCAGCGCGTGCACGCGCTCGGGGACGAGTATGCGGCCCTGCAAGTGCCGGACGCGCCAGACCGGCTGCCTCCGGCGGCAGAGGTGCGTGGGCTGCGCACGGCCCTGCAGGGCCGCATCCGCACAGAGCGGCAGCGGGGGGACAAAGACCGCCTGCAGGCGTGGAGGGACTGGCTCGATGAGGCCTGGTCCTCCAAGCAGGGCACGGTCTATAAGTGGCTGAAGGGCGAAAGCTTCGTCCCGCCGGTGACCTTCCTGGTCCGGCCAGACGGCACGCCGACGGCGAACCTGCGGGAGATGGACTCCCTGTTGCAGGATGCCTGGCGGCTCATCAACTGCAAGTATGCGGAAGCCGCGGAGCCGGACCCGGCAGAGTTTCTTCGCCGGTATGGGCGACACGTGAGGTGCGTGCCCATGATCTCGGGGCCTCTGACCGGACCTCGGCTGCGGCGGGCCCTCATGCGGATGCATCCCTCCGCCCTGGGCCTGGATGGCTGGAGCCTCGAGGACCTGCGCGCGCTGCCGGACCAGCTCCTGGAATGGCTGGCGGACCGCCTGCGGGAGGTGGAACGGCAAGGGCGGTGGCCGTTGCACCTCGCCGAGGGCTACACGGCCCTCATCCCCAAGCAGGGCCCACCGGGGCCGCTGAACACGCGGCCCCTAACGGTCCTCTCCATGGTCTACCGCCTCTGGGCGGGGATCAGGTTGGAGGAGGCCATCTGCTGGCAAGAGGCCTGGGCGCACCCGTGTGCCTTTGGTTTCCGCCCGGCGCGGAGCGCCCTGGATGGCGCCACAGTGACCCAGGTTCTCCTGGAGCTGTGCCGCTTGAAGGGGTGGGCGGTGGCGGGGATGAGCATCGATTACGCCAAGTGTTTCGATCTCATCCCCCAAGCCGTCGTCCTGGCCCTGGCGTTGGAGCTGGGCATGGACCCAGGGGTCGCAAGGGCCCTAGGGGCCATGTACAAGCAGCTCCGCCGGGCCTTCAAGGTGGCCTGGTGCTTGGGGGCGTGGTGGCGGGCCACCAACGGCATCCTGCAAGGCTGTCCCCTCTCCGTGATCCTGGTGAATGTCCTCACCACGATCTGGAAGTGGGAGGTGGATGCCCTGCGGGAGCAGGTCTGCGTGGCCACAGCGACGCTGCCGCCGGCGCTAGTGGCGGTAGAGGCCGACAGTGAGTCGGACCAGGCCAGCCAACACAGCGACTCCGCGGAGGAGTCTGAGCTGCATCTGCGGCTGAAGGCGCAAGGCCCAGGGCTGGCGGCCTTGGGGGCGTCAGGCTATGCCGACGACACACAGGCAGTGGCGCTAGGGACGGCAGCCCTCCAGCGGACCGCCCCCACGACGGAGGCGTGGCTCACCTTGACGGGGCAGGATGTCCGCGTGGACAAGTCTTGCTCCTGGTCGCAGGGGGGGGGGGGGGCGCAGGCAGTACTTTTACGCGGCCTCCCCATACCGGCAGCAGACTGTTTCCGCCAGCTGGGGGTGGACGTCGCAGTGGGCGGCGCCCGCAGCACGGGGCCGGTGCTCGCACGACGCTTGGAAGCCGGCCGCAGTGTGCTGCGGCGCCTCCCGCATCTACCCACTTTTCAGCGGCGGGTGCACGCGGTCAGCACCCTGGTGACGCCGCTGTCGCTCCATGGGGTGGCCGTCGCCCCGGTGACGGACCGGGACCTGAAGGGCCTAGAGACCATGGTCCTGCAGGCGGTATGGGGGGCGACCAGGCTCCCCCGCGCCAAGGAAGTGGTCTTCGTGGTCCTGACGCAGGGCCACCGCACCTCCCCGGTGATGCACACCCGCTACGAGCGGGTGCTATGGATGACCCGGGTTGCGCGCACCCCGGGGCCTGTGCAAGTCCTGGTGCAGGCCATCTGGGAGAGCGGCCTCCGACCCCCGACGACAGGGCCCTTCGGGCGCGCCCTGCACGTGGTCCGCCTGCTGGGCTGGCAACCACTGGAGGGCTGGTGGTCATGGATTGTGCCGGGCCAAACGGAGCCGCTGCACTTGGTGCAGGAGCCCATGCGGCAGATCCAGCACAGGGTGCGGGACAGCCTGCGCTGTCATGCCATGCGCGGGCTGGAGGCCCGCCGCCCGGCGACCTATGGCGGACTAGGGGACGGGGTAGACGGGGAGGCCTGTCGCGCGGCACTCCGGGTAGCATCCACAGAGCTGGAGGCCTCGCTCCTGCGGGGCTTGTTGGCAGGGGAACTGTGGACGGCGGCCCGCGTGCGCGGGCACAACATGCGGGCCACGTCGAGCTGCCCCGGCTGCGGCTCACAGCACGAGGATGAGGCGCATGCACTCTGGGACTGCCCGTCGTGGGATACCGCCAGAGCAGGGTGGCGCGCATGGGTCTTGCAGGCGGCGGAGCGCCTGCAGCTGGGCCCACCGACGGGCTGGCCGGCATGCCTGCGGCACGCGGGCCTGCTACCCTTGGCCCTGTCCGCGGGGGCGGACCGCTGGCAGGTGGATGAATTCCTGTACAGGCTATACGGGATGTACCTCGCGATGCTCGCGGCCAGATACGCCCACACCCGCTCGGGGGAGCAGGGGCAGGGCGAGGCCCTCTTCCCGCGGCACCCGGCGCCGGGCGGCAAGGGGGGATACCCGTGGCAGGACCTGAGCGGTCCCCTGCCGCAGCTGCCGGCGGCACCGGCAATGCGACTCCGCCCAGGCGTCCCGCCGGGGTGGCCGTGGGAGCCGGCGTTCGCCCAGGACCTGGTCCGCTGGGCAGCGGCCCTTCGGTGGCAGGACGGCCCAGGGGACGTCACCTGGGCAGAGCTGGCCCTCGACTGCGAGACGTTCCTGGGCCGGGCCCTACCGGCGTCCCCCCACCATCAGTTGTGGGGGATGCGCCTCCCGCTCGGCGAGCGCGCGCAAGTCCTGCGGCAGGCCGCGCGGCTGTTGCAGCGCCACATGGCGGCTGGGCGCTTCCTGCAGGGGGCTCCCATTGACCGCTGCAGGGCACTCGTACCGCTCGGGGGCCGCCTGTGTGCGGGGCTGCGGGCGCGGCCCTTCTTCGCGGCTAGGGCGGACATGGCACTGCAGCTGCAAGGCTTGGCTTTGCATCTGCAGGAAGCGTGGCTGCACCGCCTGCGCACGCCAGCCCGCCTCCGGCCGGGGGGGGCGACACGCTTCCTCATGACCTACTTCCCCCGCCCCCCGGGAGGGGGGCCAGCACTGCTCCCCTACGCTCGCCGGCCGCGGCGGGAGCACGTCCCGGGGGTCGCCCGGGTGGAAGAGCAGCGACCGCGGCGGCAGGGCGAGGGCAGAGGGTCGGTGGGGGCCCCGTGCGCGCAACATGGCTCGCCCTCATGCCGCCGCTGCTTGCAGCTGGGCTGGGGAATCAGCCGGTGCTGCCGCGCGGGGCACGAGGGGCACACGGCGCCGGGGCAGGCGCCCCCCCAGCAGCGACGGGCACCAGGCCGGCAGGTGCTGGCACCGGCGGCCCGCCAGGCGGGGGCAAGCGCGCTCTCGGCATGGCTGGGGCGGGCCAGACCGGCGTCCGCAGCGCTGCCGGCGCCAGAGACGCCCTCGCAGCGCGCCCGGAGGTTGGAACCGCGGCGGCTGGCCCGGCAGGCGCCCTCGCCCGACCGCGACGTGGTGCCCGCGTCCCGACGTGCGCGCAGAGCGAGCCCGCCGCGCCCGGCAGTGACAGATGACCCCCCCCCCTTCCCCACAAGGGACAGCCGCACTGGGGCTGCAGGATGTTTTCTGCGGCATTTCGGCTGCCCTGCTGGCACAGGGGGGTAGGCGACCCCGCCCCCATTGCGGTCCCGAACCCCCCCCCCTCCCCACAGGGCAGGCAGGGCAGGCAGGACAGGCAGGGCCGGGTGCAGGGGCACAGGGAACGGCGAACGGTGCACAGCACCAGGGTGCATCACCAGCACAGCGTGCAGCGCACAGCACGCAGCACCACGACAGTGCACATGCCCTGCCAGCACAGAGCACGGCACACAGTACACCACAGGCTGCAGCACACAGTGCACCACAGGGTGCAGCGCACAGTGCACCACAGGATGCAGCACACAGAGCACCACAGGATGCAGCACGCAGCACAGCGCACAGTGCAGCACACAGTGCAGCACACAGCACAGCACGCAGTGCAGCACACAGCACAGCGAATGCAGCACACAGTGCACTACAGGATGCAGCACACAGCACAGCACACAGTGCAAGCGCAACACACAGCGCAGCACACAGTACAACACACATCGCAGCACACAGTGCAGCACACAGCGCAACACACAGTGCGGCACACAATGCAGCGCACAGCACAGCACACGGTGCAGCACACAGTGCAGCACGCGCGGCACGCCGGGCGCAGGGCCCAGGACGACCGGGGCCCCTGCGCCAGGCCACACTGTTTTCCATGGGGCTGCCAGTGCGGCAGCCCCCGCCGACGCATCGCCCCCCTGGGGCGCCCGACGCCGTAGCGCCGGCGTCCCCTGGGGGAATATCCATGCCTAACGTGGCGCACGGGAGGGCGAGCTCGGAAGAGACATAGTCTTGACCGACTCGTCCCTCTGTTCCGCCGTGCAACACAGGCGGGGGGCAATCAGCCCGGGGGGAAGGCGCAGAACTCTGAGATCGGCCCTTTCCCCCCAGCCCCTCGACCTCTGTACATAGGCTCATGGACAGTAAAAGCGCAATACCGTATTTATGTGTTCTTCACCCCATTTGGGTATTGGGTGTGTGTTTGGGGGGGGGGGGGGTCTCACAAGGGATTGGTACAAAGCTTGCTTATGCAGCTTTTCACCTTGGGCGGCTCAAAAATCGAAGTTTCCGAAACTTCTTTTTTTGATACGATAATCACCTAGGGGGCGCCTTAAGCGCAGTGCGCGTGCAGTGCGCGCACAGTGCAACTGTTTGTACGCCTGGCCGTAGTAGAAACCCATACTTTGTGGTACTTTGGGCATCATTGTTGTTTGGCAGTAGATTTTGATGCATTGGGGATCTGGCATTATTGGATGTTCACCTTGTTTCACGCATTTCTACTTTTTTGCACACATTTTTTGCCCATTTCCACCACATCTACTCTTTTTCTCGGTTGATTGATATGGTGGTGATACACTTTGAGGGTGCCTGCTATAGGACATCATACTTCCTTCCTCATTTCTCAGGCCCATTTTCTCCATGGATCTCTGTATTGGGATAGGGTGTTCTACACTCGCTGCAATGGCCTGTGACCTCCTGCCACGGTGGTTGGGACGGCTAAAGACAGACTCCTCCACTTGGAATACTACCAAGATGGGTTGAGAGTGGTGAATCGGCAATGCAAGATGGAGTCCATCTCCTTTGCCATCCCAAGTTCAGACTCGCCACCTAATTGCCCTCCATCTCCGCTGCCCAACACACAGTCAAGTTCCCCCCCAAAGGCCCCTGGTCTTTCACCATGCCACAAGAACCGGGAAGGTCCCCCTCAAGGTCCCCTCCAGTCCAGCTTTGGTCGCCTAATTCTAAGGGTGTTTCCAAGGGGCGTGCCCAGGGGCTCTTCAAGGGGAACACAGTCTAAAAGTAGCGCGGAGTGTGCGCACAGTGCGCGCGTAGTGCAAGGATTCCCCCCTAAAATGACCATCCAAGATATGTAAACCATGTTTTAGCCAATATCTATGTAGTTTTTACAGTACATACAGGTCCTGCGCCCCCATTGGGCTCTCCCTCTGTGGAGAACTGCCTTACCCGCATCCCACCCAATGGTTAAGCTGACTTTACTGTACATACCTCTAGGCCGTTGCTGCCCAAGTACACTGTCTGCCTTGATGGCCGAACTCACCAGTGTCGGAAAAAAAATATCTATGTAGTTTTTACCCTATCTTGGGTGTGTGTTGCTTGGGGTAGATTCTCTGCGACGTGGACTTGCCGAAGGCAATAGAATTTTGTAAAATCCGATTCAAAATTACAAGTGGGCGATTAATGTCAACAATACCCCTTGGATTGAGAGGCCCTTCTTGACCATCTGGTTGGGGTTCACCGTCGGGCTCTAGGGCCCAGCTTGGCCGTACACTACCATCTCTTTGTAGGGTATGGCGTATCCTTGCGATATTTGACAGAATAGCATTGTGATCCGTGTGCACCACATACGCTGACACATGGTCAGACTCCTCTATGGTGGGATGAGCATGATGTTCCCCTTCAGATGTGGAGAGATTCCCATGTTTCCTACTCTCATACATCAGTATCATATGGATACCATTGTGCATCAACGCATGCATTATCAGTGTCATGTTAGCACGCACAGTACTCATCATCATGCCACTCGTCCCATGGGCCGCCCCGTGAGTATTCAGCCTCTAAAAGAACATGCTCATCGCCCACAAGCACGCGAGCGTGGGCTATAGCATGTATACTCTTGCCCTCTCCTTTTGTGTTGCCCTTGGCATCGCCATATGCTTTCCCTTTGCCTTTGTCATTGTCTTTGCCTTTTCCCTTGCTTTTGCCTTTGCCCTTTCCCTTGCCCTTGCCTTTGCTTTCGCTCTTGCGCTTACTTGGATGGTCATTTCCGTGATCACAATATCAAAAAGAAGAAGTTTCATCAAAAATTTCGATTTTTGAGTTGTCCAGGGTGAAAAACTGCATAAGGAGGTGGTGTACCAATCCTTTGGGAGACCCCCCCCCCCCCGCACCCAATACCCAAAGAAGGTGAAAAACACGTAAATACGGGCTACAACATGCTTTACGTACCTTGCATGGTCATTTTAGGTGATCGCGGTATCAAAAAAATAAATTCTATTGCCTTCGGCAAGTCCACCTCGCAGAGAATCTACCGCGAGCAACACACACCCAAAATAGGGTATAAATAGGGTATAAACTACATAAATATGGGCTAAAACATGCGTTACATATCTTGGATGGTCATATTGTGTGGTCATAATATCATCAAATGGCCTAAACACATACAAATTTTGACTTGTTTTATTATGAGCATGCAAAAAAATTGGTCCCATGGCAACTATGGTTGTAAGATGATGGTAAATTACTCAAAGCAAAACAGAGGGGTTTTGTGGCGGTCTTTCCGACGTACCCTGGAGGCCCCGCCTTGCCGTCGTTCCCGACTTGCGGGGGCCGTATGGCCGGACTTTTGATTTGGCTTCGATATGGAAAGCCCCGGAGTGTCCTCGCCAGTAGCCCTACCCATCTCCGGAAGCGGCAGGCAAGTAAGTAGCTGGTGGGTGTATTTGGTTGCGGCGTTGTTGTATAGTGGATTACAAGCACACGACTAACAGGACGTGACATGATCCAACATCCCCAAAGCGTCGGTATTGCTTGTATGTAGACCGTGTTGCGGAGGTCAAGAAATCGACTACCAGGATTAGACATGATCCAAAATCCCCACAGCGCCGAATCTTGGTTGATGGTGGAGCTGGTCGTTAAAAGCCGATTAACAGGACTAGACATTGTCCAAAATCCCCACAGCATCGGGTTTTGGTTGTTGATGGAGGTGGTGCGCGATAGTGCCATAGTGCCACATACAGACACGCAAACAAACACACACACACATACCCACCCACCAAGCTCTTTTGATTTGCCCGCCGCTTGCTAGCCAATGTTGCTAGCTTTACAGGATAATTTTGGTGATGGATATGCAAAAAGAGTTTTAAAGGTAGACTTGCAAAAGCAAAATGTCAATGTGAATCACCCTTCGGCCTTTGGCAAGCGAAACCGATGACCATATTGCTACCGGCGCCACCGGTTGCGAAGCTCAAGTCATAGATCCCACTTGAGTCCGGTCACCTCAGGTGACGCACATTTTACATTTGTAATGCATGACATTGCGGTTGAGTACTAGCATGCACACCATTACTACTTTGGATGTGCCTAATAGTGTGTCACGTTACAGCATTTTTTGCAACATCTCATATGTTCTAAGGAGTAAAGCAAATCGTTCAGTGGCATGAACGTTGCTTTGATCTTTGTCCGGGTGAAGCTTTACAGATAGGTGAAGATATTGCTTGCGGATGTTAGCTTTGTTTGTAGCCCCAAGCAATTGCATGCCAACCTCAAAATTGTTCTTGTCCAAATATTCATACATTGCTGGATATGAAGCAATGGGGAGATCAAGTAGGCATTGTACTTTGGTCATGTTGGATGATGATGTGGTGTCTTGGTTTTTTTGTGGTTTGCGCTTATGGGGAGGTTTAGGTTGTAGATCGTCATGGGGCCGTTTTTTGTCGTGGTTCTTCTTAACTCGCTTTGTATGTAATCCATGCTCTTCATCGTCATTGGTGACAAGTTTGGGTTGATGACCAGTTGACTCATCTTGGTGAATAGCATGTCTTTTTTTCCTTGGGGGTAATGCATAATCCTCATCATCACTAACGATGGTGTGTGGTGGAATGTTGGTTGTTTGCTTTTCGTTGAGACCTTTCTGTGAGGAAACCTGCACGGGATGTACACCTTGCCCCTTGCCTTTCTCATGTTTGTCAAGTTGATTGAAATTTTTTGAAGCAACACAAGAAGAACAACGCTTTTTGGTACCAAGTTTCCATTGGCTCTTTGTAAAGTCTGCACGCAACCGCTGAAGGCCACAAGAGAAGCATTGTAGTGCATCTTGCAATGAACGCTTGGTGGGCTTTTGTTGTTTTTGTGAGCAATGCATGCATCTCCTGTTGCTCCCTAATGCTATTTGGGTAGCGGTAAAGGATGTTTTTGGCTTTCATTCATTGCACGAAGTGCATTGTAGTCCCGCAGCTTGACAATGCACACATCTTTGGTCAGCACCTCCGGCATTGAATTCACAAGGCATTCTTTCAAGGTTGCAACATGGGCAGCAGATAGTTCTACAACGTTGGCACGTTGCATGTTTACCAAATTCGGAGTGCACACGCTCTTGTTGGCAAGAAGGACAAGTGATTTTGGTGCATTGCTGGCATGTCCCATTTGCAGTAATTTGTGATGCTATGTGCTCTTGTTGGCAAGAAGGGCAAATGACCCTGGTACAGCAGTTGCATGTACCCCTTGCACTCATTTCCGATGCCATGCGCTCTTGTTGACAAGAAGGGCAAGTGACCTTGGCACATCGGTTGCATGTACCTCTTGCACTAATTTCGGATGCCATGCGCTCTTGTTGGCAAGAAGTACAAGTGACTTTGGTGCATCGCTTGCATGTACCTCTTGCACTGATTTCTGATGCCATACGCTCTTGTTGGCAAGAACGGCAAGTAACCTTGGTACACCGGTTGCATGTTCCCCTTGCGCTGATTTCTGATTCCATGCGCTCTTTTTGGCAAGAACGGCAAGTGACCTTGGTACATCGGTTGCATGTTCCCCTTGCACTTATTTCTGATGCCATGCGCTCTTGCTGGCAAGAAGGGCAAGTGACCTTCGTACAACGGTTGCACGTACCCCTTGCACTGATTTCTGATGCCATGCGCTCCTGTTGGCAAGAAGGGCAATTGATTTTGGTACATGGGTTGCATGTCCCTCTTGTATTAATTTCGGATGCCATGCGCTCTTGCTGGCAAGAAGCACAAGTGACTGTGGTGCATCGGTTGCATGTACCCCTTGCACTAATGTCCAATGCCATGCGTTGTTGTTGGCAAGAAGGGCAAATGACCCTGTTTGCCACTTGTTTGCAACATTGTTTGCAACGGCGCTTTTCAAAAGGCATTTGCCAGTTGGAAGGAGAAAAGCATGGCATTGGCTTGGGGAGTCCACATTTGTTGCAAAACTTCATTGTTGTGACATCATGTGCACAATCATCACAAGTGAAAGGTGGGGGATTAGGTAGATCTGATGCTCCAATATGATGGTAATCTTGGCAACCACACTGCATACAAGTTGCAGCAACCTGCATTGAAATAAGATGCCTTGTGGTGATGTAGGTCAGATTTTTTTCACGGAGTCTCTTTAGAAGGAATGTAGGACCAAGCGGGTCACCACGTTGGAAGATTTCCTTTGGAAAAAGACGATAGATGAGCAAATCTGAAGAGGACCGAACCCGACTAAGTGCAACATAGCACAAAATAGGGTCATCTGCTATCAAGTCTATTATGGCAGCATTTAAGGTTTGACCTTGCGAACTATGGCAGGTAATGCCAAATGCAGGACCAATAGGAAACTGGCGGCGGCTAACACTTAAAACGGGGTTCTTCTTGTTCTTATCGAGGTACCATATCTTTGAAGTCGGAACAATCGGGTAAAGGCCGGGTCTCGTCAAGCCTGGGACTATCCAATTGGCATCCGGTACTTGAATGAAAAGCACGGCGGGTACATAACGTAGAATACGTACACCGGCTTTCTCCGGCACAGAGTTCTCGCGTGGGTCTAGAATCCAACTATCAAGAAAGGCCTCTGTCCCACGTAACAAATTCTTTTGGATAGAGCGGTCAACATGTTCGGTTAATGCAATTGGCAATCCTTGTACTAGCGGTAACATGCCATATAAGTTTGCAGTCCAACGATCATGGTATTGCAACCAACGTATACGGGTGTCCGCATCCGTTTTGGTGATGCTGTCTGTGGTTGGTCGATCAAATGCGGGACACCAAGTCAGATGCTTTTTATTTGAAGAAGCGTAAAGAATGGCGCGTTGCTTGTTGATTGCGTATTTTAGGTCATTTGTAGCCACAATCATTTTTGCACCAGAAAAATGGTTGGTCGTCAAGCGGGGATCATCAGGCCCACAAAGAACGAATTGCATGAGCCAGTCGTATGTCTCATTACGTAGTTTACCATGACGGCACTCTTCCAAGGCAGCTTGGAAGCGAGGGTCTCCTTGAAACCGCATGTTTTGGATTAACTCGGTCATTCCTTGAATGCCTTGGGATGCGTTGCCCCATAAGAGGTTGAGTCCATGGGATGTTAGGGCATCAGGGTTCTTCTTCGTGGGCTCAACAATCATGGATGGTGGCAGTGACATGAGAGAGAAGTCCTCCCCAGGTGGTGGTATTTGCCAAAAATCACCACAAAGAATGATGTTGAATCCCCCAAAAGGACGTATTGTCCCATCCGGATCACATTTGTATGTTCCCGCCTTTTGGGTGTGTGTGCGGAGTCGTTCCTCAAATTTTGCTAGAAGGCGAGGACTTACCATACTAATTTCGTCAATAATGATCCACCGTAGAGTGCAATGGCGGAGAAATAGGAAAGTTGATTTTTCTTTCGAGGCATCGTTCCCAAATAGGTTCATGGCACCAAGTTGATGGAGAGTGGAACCACCAATCAAGCGTGCCATCTTCCCTTGAAAAGCCCCAATCTCAAAATGCTTGTCTTTGACATAACCAAGCAATTCAAAGAATTGAACTACTATACCCAGCGCTTTGGACTTCCCTGTGCCCGGGCCACCATGAAGCATCCAACGTAGAGGCTCACTACTACCATGCATTCCATTAATGTCGTCAGTGACTTCCTCTTTAACACGGTTAGCAACCATTTGTAGGAAGATTTGTTGACCCTTATTCAATTGAGGAATGCAAATTGCTAGTGCAGCATCCACCTTGGAAAGGGATATTGAGGGTATGGGGTCAAGAGTTGGCTCTAAATTAGTTTTGGTAGGGAATCCCTTTGAGGTGGTGGGCTCCGCACGTGCAGTGTTGCGGGCAGATTGTAGCAACTTGCGAAGGTTTGAGTATACTGGGGCGGGGCCGTTCGATTCATATTGGATGTTGGACAAACTCGTGGCACGCCATGCTTCGTGGGCGAGTTTAATACCAGTTACAGAGTCTGAGGAAATTTGTTTGTCCTTCGACTCATTGACTCCTTTCTTTGCCGTTTTTGTGTTTAGTGGCGTGTCTAATTGTGTGTGATCTAGTTTCAAAGGTGGTATCGTCTTTGCTTCAGCAGTGTCTAGTATATCATCCTTGCAACGTACACGAGAAACACAGAGAAATTGTTGGATGACTCTTTTCATGTGCAGAGTCAGGATGTTCCCAGAAACATACGCCTTCCAAGAGCTATGGAAAGCGTGTTTTGGATCACCCAGGGCATCAACATAAGGTACATGTTGCGAGGCCAAATCTTGATGCAAGCAATATGGACGAAAATACGCTGAACACACTTTGGCAGTTTGCTCTTGATCATTGTTGCGTGCCATAGGAGATCCTATCCACATGGGCACGAAGGGGCGTGGGTTGTACTCCATTACCCAAAGATGCCTAACTTTTTCTAGAGCAGGTAGATCTGGAAAGGGGATCCAAGTAGTGCCACCCGCGTTACGGATATGGAAATGTTCACCAGGATGAAATTCATAACCTTCGCCTTCGAGCTTTTGCGTACAAATGTATGCACGCCCTTCCGACGTGAGATCAGCATGGTACTTTGGATCACCATCCGCCAGTCTTGGGTTGATAGGAAAAAGACACAGGAACTAGTCTCCAACGAGACACGAACTCATAAGGGCTTAGCCAATGTACTCGTGGGTCCTTCCCACGATAGCCGTACATCATTGCCAAATCCGGAACAGCTTGTAGTGAAGCAGCTTTACCTGTGCGCGAGACCCGGAAAACAACTTTATCTGCAATTCGTTTTGTTGGGCGATTTCCATTTTTGCGTTCTAACAATGAAACAAATTTGTTCCCGGCAAAAGTGGTTGTTATTGCTGTCTTCACACACTCCGCGGCGGTTACATCATCTTGACGACGATTGCACATCAAGTTCACAACATCAACAGCTCCACGTGCGGTGCCCCGGGCTAATGTGTCACTCAAGAAACGTTGCGTATGACGTCTTGCAATGTACTGTATGCTATTAGGACGCTTTGTTTGTTGAAGGTCATTGGATAAATTATCATGCCCACGCAACCATCTAGTAATCTCCTTTGTTGCAATAGGAGTCCCTTTTGCAACATAATCAGAGAAATATCCAATGGCACTGTCTTGTGCCAATTGAAGAGCAATTTCAATTGTGGTGTTGCTTGTTGCCAGTTCGTTCAAACATGTATCTGGAGTAGCGCAAAATTTGGAATGGGTTTCGGGACAAATAGGCAAGCGATAGAGGACTTGAACATCACTGTTACAACGGAGCAAAGAGGTTAGGAGTGGATGCGTGCCATTGAGCCAACCACAATTTCGCGGCCCATGCAATGACCCTAATGCATTACGTTGACCCGTCACCTTCAACCCAAATTGACAAGCCAGTCCGTAGCACAATATGGAAGCTTCGGGCACGAGCTCCTTGTCACGGGGAAAGCGATGCGTGCAAACATTTGGTTCACCTTTACGGACACACCCTGCCAAAAGTCACTGAGCCTCTGGGTCATCAGTGTTAGCCAATGGATGGATATGGTGGTTCCAATGTTCCAAATTTGTTTTTACTTCCTTGCAATAGTGAACGTTCCATAAATGCACCATAGCCGTATCATCCGATGTTGTATCCGTAACGAATGAGCATAAAGGAGAGCGGAAAAGGAATGAGAATGTCGAGTCATATTCCGGCCGATCATCTTCTAGTATTTTCCTGCGCATGTGAAAACCACATAAATCATGATATACCTCTTGACAAACGTAACTTTTGTAAGCAGTGTATTGCTTTACTAATTTTTCGCATTCTTTTTTGATTAACAAAGAGATGTCGTGTATTGAGGAGAATTGACTAAGACATTGGGGCCATAACAACCAATGAATGTGTAGAACCCCTTCTTTTTGGTTCTCAATGCTCCCTAAACAGGCATCTAACCTTCCAATGAATCCACCTTCGCTCGAGGCAACCGAACCAAAGATGTTTTGGCATGCCGATTTTCCCATCGGAGAGTTGCACCGTGGACAACAAAGACACACACGAACACCAAAGATGGTGGACATTGCCAAACGCACTATAATGCGAAATGCGGACATGCAAGCCAGGGGGTCTTGGGAGAGCATGAGCTTGCGTTGTTCATATGATGGCAAAGCCGAAATCAATGAGTCAATTGGTGATTCCAGAGATGGATGTGCATGCCCTCCCCATTGTCTCAACCATGGTTGAGCTATGCAAACCGGATCATTTCGGCCTGTCCTTGATAGGCGGAGCATGAGCGTGTTGTGTCTCTCATTTGGAGAAATTGTGACAATGAGAGGGGCTCCATAAAAAACACGGAAGGCTTGGATTTCATGTCGCATCAAGCGGCGCACCTCATGTGTGCCTTCTATGCGCGTAGAAACGTTTTGTACATTTTGCAAGATGTCTCTAGCCAGGGGGGGTAAATTTGGCACAAGGGGAACTTTTGACAAGTCACCATTTACTTGGCGAAGAGAACCATCTGTGGTGAGGTAGCTTCCGGTCAAACTTGCTGTTATTGCTTTGCTTGCATTACAATATTGTTCTGCTGTAATTTGCTCAGACTCCAAAGTAGTACCATCACAAAGCCTTCCTTTGAAAATGTATCGAGAAAGATTAATCACGGATCGGAAAATCAAGTTCCACGCAGCAAACACAAAAATCCAATCCCTCACAAATTGACCCTCAATACGACGCACTAAAGCTGCCGCGAATTGTGGGAAGTCAACTCGAGGTGCATTGGAGTCACGTCTCCATTGCGAACGATTGCGTAAATCGGGGCTACCAACACCAAACTCAAATAAGAACGCAAACGCGATTATTATGAAGCTTGGGTGTAGTTGGTCTTGCATGGTGGTTCCTGTTCGAATGCAAAAGGAATCAATGCTATCTGGCGGTGTCTCACTATCAACTGGCTGATCACCAGTGGTGTTGGTTGTTTTGTTCCCACCCTGGCTTCTGTGTGTAGAAACATGTGTCTTTGTGGAATCCACACTTTGCATTTCATATTCTTCCCCCGACATGGCACTCTTTTGCGAAGAAAGGTTTGGAGGAATGGGACTTATGCTATCCACTTCATCCTCGTCTGATGACATGTCATCTTTCGCGGTAGGGAACTTCAAGGCTTCTTCAACGGATTGGATACGCTGTATACGTTGTTCATTGATGTCAACAGCGGAATTGGAGTATCTATCCAATTGTACGCCGTTAACATGGGACAGAAATATGTTGCCATCAATGGAGCGTCCGTGCTCGTGAGGTAACGCCGCCTTTCCGTCATGAACGTCAGGGCCATTCTTGCGAGGCACTATGACCCGTATGATCTCGGGAGGGATGCCATCAACCGGAAGGAGTGTTGATCGTTGTTCAACATCAACCATATTTATACCCACGTACGCTGGGTGGTTGCGCTCAATCATACATGCTATCAAGTGTACGACCACAGCACGACGCACGCGCCCGTGCTGTACAACTAATTGAGTGTCATCGTGAGTGTGACTTTCGACAACCACTTGCACGAGGCCAGCCAAATCCTCACCTAATCTTGGTAAATGATTCTTTCCACCATTTTGGGAAAATGTTTGGAGGATTTCCTCCCATGGCAGAGAAAAACAAGTGACATTTCCCTTCGCGCCAAGGCGTGCGTTTGACAAATGAGCTAAACTTGAGCCACTTACTCGGTCATTGAACCTTTGTAATGTCAAGCTCAACATTGCAGTGTTCACTGGACTGGCACACAACAATTCAATGTATGTAACTTGGTGCTCATAGATGTACTCATTAATGTACCCTATCCACATTTCTTTTGCCAAAGCAAATGGAGGCATTTTTGGGCGTGGTCGGAATAATTCATCGGAGCAAGATGCACATATTGGCAATTCACATTTTGGACATAAGGGGCAATTCATGTCGTGTATGCCACATGCATTACTAGGACATGCAACACAACGACGATCTTCAGGACAACATAGGACTTGAATAATACCATCTGTGAAAGGAACATTGAGGCACCATTTGGTTTGTACTTGTTGTCTCATGCCACTGTCTTTGGTTCCGTAGGCATTGAAATATGTGGTGAGACCAAGTAATCTCTCCGTGTCTTCTTTGCACATCCCAAAAAAGGATCCTCCATTGTTGGAGTCGAATGGGGAATGCCATTGAATTGGTGGCCTTCCATGACATTCAAAATCCACACTATGAATTTGTGCAAAAATGCTACACACGAGTGATATTATGTTTGCATCTCGGTAGCGCTGCGCGAATGAAACAGTAATGCGACGGTCAATTGCAAAACCAACCAAGGGCATGCGCTGACGTTCAATGTGGGCAATGGCTTCTTGGTACAAATGGTATGCATCTTGCATTGTGATACAAGCATGTGTTAATTGGTCAACGTGGGCAAAAGATGCTTTGTGGTGGCCCGTCACATGTTCGATTAAGCTAGCTTCGTCATCTCCTTGCCACGTGCAACTACGAAAAGCACAATGCTTTTGTGGTAGAACAATCCCATTAGATTTCAATTCATCCAAACGGTTTTGGAAAGCCCATGGTATTG
The DNA here is from genome assembly GCA_964036045.1 of Eutreptiella sp. 'Long Island Sound 2002'. Classification (NCBI taxonomy): domain Eukaryota; phylum Euglenozoa; class Euglenophyceae; order Eutreptiales; family Eutreptiaceae; genus Eutreptiella; species Eutreptiella sp. 'Long Island Sound 2002'. The sequence continues at coordinate 9,258,987 of OZ038388.1, forward strand.
TGGGAAATGGCGACAATTGAGCAGATAAAACGTGAATGAAGCATTCCACTTTAGCCAGTGGGGATGGTGATAGCGATGAAGGAAGAGTTGCTAGCATAGTGGGGAATTGAAAGTCGGATGTTTGATCTGCATTAGCTGGTGACCTCGACCTAGTACTGGGCACAGACATTTGTGTGCTTCCACTTTCATTTGAGTCATCGGATGTAGTTGTTGTGCAATGCGACGTGCTGGAACAAGTATCATCTTGATCATTGCAAGTGTCATCGGATTCATCAGACAAGTGGTCAGCCGCACTCATTGCGCAGTCATGCATTGACTCATCATTCGCACGTCTGCTTTCTTGACCAGTGCAATTGTCACTCAACATGTTGGACATGTGCTCGGTTGCACTGAATGTGCAATCATGTACCGATTCAAAATCCTTGTTGGACATTTGGTCAAGTGCACTCAATGTGCTTCTATGTATGCCCTTTTCGTATAGATTGGTTTGGATACCTTTGTCACTTGGATGGGCATTGTTGAAATCTTGAATTGTGGTTTTGAACATATACATGTATGGTGTGAAGTGGTCATTGTTGAGAAGCCATTGATTGGGCGTCTCAACAAGTGTGACACCTTCATCGTCACAGGCGTACCACAAACCTTTCCGTTGAGTCAAGCACACATAATGACCCGACAAGGTAGAGCTTCCGCGGTGTAAGATGATACTCATCAACTGCAAATGCAACACCTTATTTGGTGAGCGTACGAAACAATCTGCAATAGTAAAATGTGATGGGCACCCATAAAAACATTGTAGCTTTGAAGGTTGTTGAGTAGCTGCATTGAAAGTGAACAAGGACAAATGTATCATGATATATTGCGATGCCGTTGTCAATTGCTTTCGACGTTTCAAGCACGCCATTCCCGAACAAGCCGTACAATTTCCAACATTACTTTCCGTGGCAAATAAACTTTGCAGAGCACCTTGTAAACCTTGTGTATTACTTACACCGACCGTCCAAGAAGAAATGTCCATGCATACTTGTAAATTGCCATATTGACAATTTGAGCATGAAATGGAATGTAAAACTTGACAGTCTAATTTAGACATGGCTTGTGGTACAAAGGGGAATTCGAGAGTCGACGCCTCTACTTCGGTGCGAACGTCTGCACTTTGCAATGGCAATACAAGTTGCCAAATCCATGCTAATAGCAAGCCCAGAAATTCATGCACATCTTGTTGCCGGTTGTGTTGTGGATGGAAATGAACTAAGTACTCCGCAGCATGGGCAACATGGATTCGCAATTGTTGGTGACAATCATCACTATTCCCGAATGTGTATGGCGATTTGGGTGGCAGTCTCCATTGCCACATTCCATCAAAGCAATCAAAAGGTGTTCCACTGCAAGACGGATTGGAGAGTCTGTCTTATTGGATTCCAAGTCATTGCTGACGCAATCAACAAAAAGTGGGATTGTGCCAAGGAATTGGAGACTGGATGCAGCAAAGCAGCTGCTGTTCATCCAAAGTAGCCCATAATGCGCTGTCATTCTTTATGGACTGGATGGTAGTTGGTCAAGATCAAGGCAAAGTTGATAGAAAAGTGCAAGAGCGCCCTAAGACAAAGATCGTGAAAGAACAAAAGACACAATGCATGATAAACATTCTTGAGCAATACATGATCAGTGAAGGGCGGGGGAAGACACGTTTAAGGTAAACATCATGCAACCTTCTTTGGAATGTCTTTGGGATTATTTGGGTCTACCTATTGGGTGCAGTAGTGATCACATACGGCAAGCACACAAACTCATCAAACAGCAAAGGTGAATCAAGTTCAAAGTTACGTGCACCATGTCCTCTGGGTAGAGGTGTTATAGCTCTTATAACTTATGTAAATGCCATAGGCCCTGTTGGTGCTATAGGTGCTATAGGTGTTATAGGCCCGGTACTTGTGATAGGTTGTGTATGTCCTATATGCCCTACATCTCCCATAGGTTTAATTGGTCCCGTAGGTTTTTAGGTGCTACATGTCATATAGGTGGGTGGGTCTCATTGGTGCCATAGGTTGCTTTGGTCATATGAGTCCCAGGCATTTCATGGGTGCTATAGAGGGTGCTATGGGTGCTATGCGTGATATGGGTCTTGTAGGTACAATAGGAAATATAAACCCTACATGCGCAATACACATGGGGTCATAGGTGAAGGGCCTCGTCCTCACAGTTGGGTATCCGGCCTACGAGGTTAACCTTCATAATTTTGCACCGGTCCCTAATAAGAACACTTTGATGGTGTAGTTAACAAGCTAAAAAAGCCTCATGGCAAGTAACCTAGGGAAATGTGCATATCCATAATATGCCAAACAAAAAGTGTTCTTATTAGGGATGACAGAGGGTTAGCTCAAATGGTGGTGGAGCTTCGCAATGTGGATCTCAGCACATTGCCATATAACACCCAATGGGGATGAAAGCTGGTTCACACAATGGAGATCCAAGCTGGTTCACACAACGGAGATCCAAGCTGGTTCACACAACGGAGATCCAAGCTGGTTCACACAATGGAGATCCAAGCTGGTTCACGCAACGGAGATCCAAGCTGGTTCACACAACAGAGATCCAAGCTGGTTCACAAAATGGAGATCCAAGCTGGTTCACACAATGGAGATCCAAGCTGGTTTCCACAACGGAGATCTAAGGTGGTTCACACAACGGAGATCCAAGCCGGTTCACACAGCGGAGATCCAAGCTGGTTCACACAACGGATATCCGAGTCGTTTCACAAAATGGAGATCCAAGCCGGTTCACACAACGGAGATCCAAGCCGGTTCCCACAACGGAGATCCAAGCCGGTTCCCACAATGGAGATCCAAGCCGGTTCCCACAATGGAGATCCAAGCCGGTTCCCACAATGGAGATCCAAGCCAGTTCACACAATGGAGAACCAAGCCGGTTCACACAATGGAGATCCAAGGCGGTTCACACCATGGAGATCCAAGCCGGTTCACACAATGGAGATCCAAGGCGGTTCACACAACGGAGATCCAAGCCGGTTCACAGAATGGAGATCCAAGCCGGTTCACACAACGGAGATCCAAGCCGGTTCACACAATGGAGATCCAAGCCGGTTCCCACAATGGAGATCCAAGCTGGTTCACACAATGGAGATCCAAGCTGGTTCACACAACGGATATCCGAGTCGTTTCCCACAATGGAGATACAAGCCGGTTCACACAACGGAGATCCAAGCCGGTTCTCACAACGGAGATCCAAGCCGGTTCACACAATGGAGATCCAAGTCGGTTCAGACAACGGAGATCCAAGCCGGTTCACACAACGGAGATCCAAGCCGGTTCACACAACAGAGATCCAAGCCGGTTCACACAATGGAGAACCAACGCGGTTCGCACAACGGAGATCCAAGGCGGTTCGCACAATGGAGATCCAAGCCGGTTCACACAATGGAGATCCAAGCCGGTTCACACAATGGAGATCCAAGCCGGTTCACACAATGGAGATCCAAGCCGGTTCACACAACGGAGATCCAAGGCGGTTCACACAATGGAGATCCAAGCCGGTTCCCACAATGGAGATCCAAGCTGGTTCACACAACGGATATCCGAGTCGTTTCACAAATTGAAGATCCAAGCCGGTTCACACAATGGAGATCCGAGCCGGTTCACACAATGGAGATCCAAGCCGGTTCCCACAATGGAGATCCAAGCTGGTTCACACAATGGAGATCCAAGCTGGTTCACACAACGGATATCCGAGTCGTTTCCCACAATGGAGATCCAAGCCGGTTCACACAACGGAGATCCAAGCCGGTTCTCACAACGGAGATCCAAGCCGGTTCACACAATGGAGATCCAAGTCGGTTCAGACAACGGAGATCCAAGCCGGTTCACACAACGGAGATCCAAGCCGGTTCACACAACGGAGATCCAAGCCGGTTCACACAATGGAGAACCAACGCGGTTCGCACAACGGAGATCCAAGGCGGTTCGCACAATGGAGATCCAAGCCGGTTCACACAATGGAGATCCAAGCTGGTTCACACAATGGAGATCCAAGCCGGTTCACACAATGGAGATCCAAGCCGGTTCACACAACGGAGATCCAAGGCGGTTCACACAATGGAGATCCAAGCCGGTTCCCACAATGGAGATCAAAGCTGGTTCACACAACGGATATCCGAGTCGTTTCACAAATTGGAGATCCAAGCCGGTTCACACAATGGAGATCCAAGCCGGTTCACACAATGGAGATCCAAGCCGGTTCACACAACGGAGATCCAAGCCGGTTCACACAATGGAGATCCAAGCCGGTTCACACAACGGAGATCCAAGCCGGTACACACAATGGAGATCCAAGCTGGTTCCCACAATGGAGATCCAAGCTGGTTCACACAATGGAGATCCAAGCTGGTTCACACAACGGATATCCGAGTCGTTTCACAAAATGGAGATCCAAGCCGGTTCACACAACGGAGATCCAAGCCGGTTCTCACAACGGAGATCCAAGCCGGTTCACACAATGGAGATCCAAGTCGGTTCAGACAACGGAGATCCAAGCCGGTTCACACAACGGAGATCCAAGCCGGTTCACACAACAGAGATCCAAGCCGGTTCACACAATGGAGAACCAACGCGGTTCACACAACGGAGATCCAAGGCGGTTCGCACAATGGAGATCCAAGCCGGTTCCCACAATGGAGATCCAAGCCGGTTCACACAATGGAGATCCAAGCCGGTTCACACGATGGAGATCCAAGCCGGTTCACACAACGGAGATCCAAGGCGGTTCACACAATGCAGATCCAAGCCGGTTCCCACAATGGAGATCCAAGCTGGTTCACACAATGGAGATCCAAGCTGGTTCACACAACGGATATCCGAGTCGTTTCACAAATTGGAGATCCAAGCCGGTTCACACAATGGAGATCCAAGCCGGTTCACACAATGGAGATCCAAGACGGTTCACACAATGGAGATCCAACCCGGTTCACACAATGGAGATCAAGCCGGTTCACACAACGGAGATCCAAGCCGGTTCACGCAACGGAGATCCAAGCCAGTTCACACAACGGAGATCCAAGCCGGTTCACACAACGGAGATCCAAGCCGGTTCCCACAACGGAGATCCAAGCCGGTTCACACAATGGAGTTCCAAGCCGGTTCACACAATGGAGATCCAAGCTGGTTCACATAACGGAGATCCAAGCCGGTTCACACAACGGAGATCCAAGCCGGTTCACACAATGGAGATCCAAGCCGGGAGAACCAAGCCGGTTCACACAACGGAGATCCAAGCCGGTTCCCACAATGGAGATCCAAGCCGGTTCACACAATGGAGATCCAAGGCGGTTCACACAACGGAGATCCAAGCCGGTTCACACAATGGAGATCCAAGCCGGTTCACACAACGGAGATCCAAGCCGGTTCACACAATGGAGATCCAAGCCGGTTCCCACAATGGAGATCCAAGCCGGTTCACACAATGGAGATCCAAGCCGGTTCACACAGCGGAGATCCAAGCCGTTTCACCAAATGGAGATCCAAGTCGGTTCACACAATGGAGATCCAAGCCGGTTCACACAACGGAGATCCAAGCCGGTTCCCACAATGGAGGTCCAAGCCGGTTCACAAAATGGAGATCCAAGGCGGTTCACACAATGGAGATCCAAGCCGGTTCACGCAACGGAGATCCAAGCCGGTTCACACAATGGAGATCCAAGCCGGTTCACACAATAGAGATCCAACCTGGTTCCCACAACATATCCAAGTCGTTTCACACAATGGAGATCCAAGCCGGTTCACACAATGGAGATCCAAGCCGGTTCACACAATGGAGATCCAAGCCGGTTCACACAATGGAGATCCAAGCCGGTTGACACAATGGAGATCCAAGCTGGTTCACACAATGGAGATCCAAGCCGGTTCCCACAACATATCCAAGCCGGTTCACACAACGGAGATCCAAGCTGGTTCACACAACAGGATCCAAGCCGGTTCACACAATGGGGATCCAAGCCTGTTCACACAAGGGAGATTTGCTTACCTGGTGTTACTCCACAGCTCATCTTGGTGCATTTGATACACCCTAATGCTCCAGCCTTGTAACCTAGAGTGGCGTGTTCCCGCCAAGGCAGGACTTTTTTTGGTGTTTTTGGCATTTTTTCCCGGACAAGCGTTTCTCTTGTGTCTGGCTTTTTGGCCTTGGCGGAGCTTGCCGGTTAATTTTTTTTCGTTTTTGGCCCATATGGGTATGTTTTTTTGTTTTTTTTCTTTTTTGCCCCGGCTGGGGTTCTTTTTTCATCAAGTTGACTTCCGCAGTTAAGAAGTGAATGATGTGTGTTGGAACCAATGACTTCAAATGTCCTGAGTGTATACTAAGTGCTGCAGGCTAAACATAGTTCCATACCCACAACAACCTAGTGACACTCCGAACAATCCCGGAGAAAGAAATAGCCTTGCGTATTGGAACCAATGACATGGGATGTCCCAAATTGTATACCAAGTGTCGCAGGCTAAACATGGTTCCATACCCAAAACAACTTAGTGACATATGGAGCATCATTTGAGAGTATATACCACTTCATTATACTCCACGGAAGAGGCAATTGAAACTTTGTAGCAGTGGGGAAATTTTAACGAAATGTTTTGGGAGGCGTCAGTTGAAATCATGTACATACCAAGCGTTGTAGGCTAGACATTGTCCCATACCCACATAGCATCCAGTATGCACAAAGTTTTTTGGTAGCACGTGATTGCACATTTTGTCACAGGCAAATCGCATTGAAGTGTTGACATATCGCCAACTAAGATGTGCAGTGAATGTTCCATGCTTTAGGACATGCCGTGATGAGCACATTTTGGCACCATACCAATTTGTCAGAGCTACAAACGTACACTTGTGCCCTAATGTTTGTCCCTCGGTTTGGAGTCCCTTTTGGGCCGTTTTGGATCGGGGTTTGTAATGTGGCCTTCAGGCTGCTTTCTTGTACTTGGGAAAATATGAGGTTCACTTGCAGTTGCACCTTCTTGTTCAACATTCACATCCTTAGAGGTTTGGTCCTTTTGAAGGCTCTCACCGTCATTCTCATCGGATCCCTCATCACCGGACAAAATTGGAACGGACAGCAAATTGTCCTTGGTCGTCTTTTTGCAGGCCCCTTTGGGGCTCTTTGGATCGGGGTCTGCAATTTGGCCCTGCTGCTGCTTTTTTGCCTTTGGCGAAAGCTGAGGTTCACTTGCAATTGCAACTTGTGGTTCAACGTCCACGTCCTCAAAGGTTTGGCCCTTTTCAAGGGTTTCACCGTCAATCCTATCAGATTCTTCATCCCCAGACAAAAAAGAGTGGACAGCAAATCGACTTTTTGAGAGGAGGACGTTTCTTGGGCAACCAAGCTATCAAAAGAAGGACCCAAAGACTTTGGGTTGAGATTGGCGAGGTTCATCTTGGTGCTTTTGGTTGGAGTGGGTGTTGTATTTTGTGGGGACGATGCCGGCAAAGCAAGCTCAAGGCACTGATCTAACTTCTCTTGGATCCATGTTTGCATGGCAGGTTGGGTGAGGTTTTCACTCATCTCAAGCAGTGCCATTGTACGTGTTTGGGGAGGAAATTGAGCAATGTGCGTCTCAATAGAGGCCATTAGCATGTTTGTAATGCTTCCAGAAATTCCAAAGTCGTCGTCACTGGTGGGATTGTCTATCTGAATATCTGTTAGCAAATCCATCACCTTCTTTGCATCACCCAACAATGAACGCATGTGCGTGTTCCACATGCCCTCCAATCGCGGATGTACAAGTTTCCTTGTTTTTGGGGTCGACGCAGATTTGAAAAACCGAATGGCCGTTTCAAACTGGCTCATGACTGCAGGTTGCGTTGTTGATTCGAGACGCACCGGAGTACATGGTGACATCGTTGCATCCATGACTTCATCTTGTACATCTTTTAAGTGCGTCAAATAGAATTTGTTTGCTTCCTTGCCACTTTTGTTTGGATTTTTCCGAACATAAAAGTCGAAGAAAACTTGCTTGTCCACGAAGCTTTGCAACATTGCCTCCACTTGGTGCGGTGTGGTTCGGTAAAACAAACGAAACTTTCCGGCTTGAATGCCAAATAGCTTTTCACCTAATGCGTTAGTTCCCACACCTGCAACTTGCGTACGACACATATCCGTTGCATGCAACGCAGCTATGTGTATAGCGACCTAGTCGGCTATCAGACATCAGACATCAGACTTTTATGGACCATCATTACCAGACCATGAACCCCCCTCCCCCAGCCCCTTGATTATGCACTACATCAACCCCCCCCCCCCCCCCGCCCTTGTCCACACCAAACTCTTCACAGGAAACCCCAGCCCCGTGACCCCCCCACCCCCCCCCCCAGTATCGGGTGCTTTCAACCCCCCCCCCCCCCCCCCCCCCCAAGGAAAAAAGGTGCCACGGAAAAAACAAACCCCCCCGTTTGGAAACCAATTGCACACCTGTTGTTGACAATGTATGTGACAACTTCAATTTGATTCTTATTTTGGTTGTTTGAGCAGACAATTTGTTTGTGTACAACGCCCTTGAGGTGTTTTTGATTGTTTGTGGTCTAGGCCTTTGCGCCTTGGACCAGAGACTCCTTCAATGATGAACGCGTTGATCACAACTGAGAAGGGGTTCTGGCACGTTTGCTCCTGCAACCAATTACAATTTGCTGACTGTGAGCCCCTTCAATGACGATGCATGACAATTTACATGTGCTGCTCCGTCACGCGTGGGTCTTCAGTGTCGACCCCCGCAGGGACCTGTTTCTTAGGACCTGTTTTGTGCGGACGGAGCTTTGCGGATTTGCGGCTGAGGAATGGGACTGCCCCCAGCAGTCAGTGTACCATGTCCACCAGAATGTGCACCATGTCCTCCAATGGCCAGCAACCATTTTGAAAACCAAGCAACATACATCTGAGAAGGGGCTCTGCAGTGATTTCGAATTTGACTTCCATGTTTTAAACCGCCCCTCTGTCCCAGCCCCGAAGGCTCATTGCAATGTGCTGCACTATGCCCTGCTCACGCTTTGTTGTTCATTGCAGGATCTGGTGACGACCATTAAAACCCTTGTGCTTTGTCTTGCCGTCCTCCGTCTTGCCGTGGTGTTTCTTGAGGAAGTTTGGAAAACCATGCAGAGAAATCCATAGTGTAGGGAAAACACCCCCCACGCAACCCCATGCGCAATGGTGTGGAAAAGCCTGCCTTGCCTCTTTCAGTGTCAGCATCACATGGTGTGTGTCTGTGATGTTCGATGTTCTGTTGGTTCTGCGTGTAGTGGAAAAACATGGAAAAAATCACAGACTACAGATTACCCACATACTACAATTCTCAGAGGTGTGTTATGGTGTAAGTCGTGAACATTTGCAACTTTGGTGCCACGTGTCGCATTGCATTTCTTTTGAAGGTGTATTTGAACGTGTGCTGTTTGTTCCTGAAAAACACCCATCGAGGTGTTTGGTATGTCCATGGTCTAGGCCCTGGCGTCTACGACCACAGACCCCTTCGATGAGGAATGTGCTGACGACAACTGAGAAGGGGTTCTGATTTCCTGGTATTTGCTTCCATGTTTGCTATTTGACAAACGAGGTTACGCATCCCCTTCGATGATTCTCTAAGGGCGCAAACGCAGGGAGATGCTTTGCCGACATCGGGTCTGTGCTTCCCCCACAGCAGAGGCACAGACCCCCGCAGGGACCTTTTTTCTTAGGCCCTGTTTTGGTCGGCAGAGCTGTTGAGAAAGTGGGGCATGAAACAGCATTTGCCTAAGCATGGGAAAATCAGTACCATCCAACTCCACATCCGGGGGGGAAGGGATTCGGCTTCGCAGCAGCAGCATCCCTAAAGAGCCCTCGAGGCGCAGCCCCTGTCCCGGCCAAGACCCCAAGACATTTTTCAAACATCACCATAGTCGTATGGCGCCCGGAGGCTGACGCTTCCACCAAAAACAATGTTATGAGAAGGGGCTCTGCTTTGGCTGTTCTGGTTACCATTCACAGAGGTGTGCGTTGCTAATACTTTTGTGTCTTGGTTCTGTTTGATTTGACGGATTTGATGGATTTTATTTTATTAGATGGAGCATGCATTGTGCCATGTACGTATGCACTGTCAGTCAAAAAAAAAACTGAGAAGGGGCGCTGCTATGTGGGTACTGGTGGTCCATTGATTTAATGTGGTTGTGATTTCATGGTATGTTTTGGTTTTATCGCACTTGATTTTACTTTATTTGGTGGATCATGCACAACACCCTTGAGGTGGTTAGTACGTCCGTGGTCTAGGCCATGGCGCCTATGACCATAGACCCCTTCAATGATGAACATGCTGCCAGCTACTGAGAAGGGGTCCCATGTCACATGCTCCTGGTACCTATGTCCCTTCAACGCTTATCTGTTCCTTGTTGTGCATGTCTCTCTCGACACAAAGGGAAATGCGTGTATTGCCTAGGAGACAAGTGTGCGCTGAGCCTCTTCTACACATAGGGCACTCTTTTGTTATCGACCCTTGACCCTTGAGGCGAGGAAGCGCGTCTAGGGTCTAGACCGTTGCGTCTCTGACCCAGACACTGTGGGCTGCACTTTGCCATGTCGTCTAGCCCCCTTAGTGTGGCCTCTTCCGCCCCCTCCAGCCCTTCGTTCCCGGAATGCGGTTGGGGGGATCTGCCGGAGCTCTTGCGGTTTGGAGACCAACCCCCATCACCACCGTGGGACTCTGATGCTGAGAAGTGTCTCAGCGAACTGGCCTCCCCCCAGCCTCCATTGCCAACACCGCCTCCCTCTCCCCCTTCACCCTGCCGTGCACCAACAACCTCTCCAATGCCCGTAAGTCCTCCACGCAGACCCCACATTAACGCAACCCCAACCACATTAACTCAACCGGGCGCCCCAGAGGCGCCACAGTCTGCCCCTGTCCCGGCCCTGGCGCCGGCTGACAGGGGCGCGCCGCACTCTGCCCCCCCAACCCCATACCTGGTAGCCTTGGAAGCCGTGGAGGAGGCCCTGATGTGCACTGCCGTGCCACCGCCATCCCCCCCGCAACCCCCCAAGTATGTACCCAAGGACCCGCCCACCCCCCCAAAGCCCACTGTACACGGGCCCTACAGTGCCAAAACACTGCAGCTCATCCGGGAGAATCACGGGGGTGGGGTCCAGTACTTTGTAGACAGCGTGCTGAACCGCCGAGCGATGTACCGGTTTGCTGTGCAGCAGCCCAAGAAAAACCCCCTGCGCGTGTGGCAGGAGGGCATGCGAATTAGTCGTTCGCATTTCCTCAGCAGGGACGAGGAGCATGCAGCAGTGGTACTTGAAATCCTGTGTGCCACCCCAAAACCCCCCCGTATCCCCAAGCCAGCCCCGCCACCTGTGCCGCGTCGGCCGCTGCCCCCTCCACCAAGTGATCAGGTGACGTTGACCCAATATAGCAGGCACCGCCGTACCTCCCTCCTCCCACTGGCTCCCGCCCCAAAGCGGCCATGCCCCACCCCGCAGTACGGTTCATTGCTCCAGCGGCGTGCGTCTCAGTCCGCCCCCCCGCAATTTGGGTCATCGCTCCCTGCGCAAGCCCCCCTGCAGCGACCCCAGACTTCGGCGAGACGTTCGAATTTCCAGCTCTTCGGGCAGTGTGCGCCGAGCGTCTCTTACTCGTAGGGCACTCTTCAATATGCCTCCAAAATGGCTCGCCAAGACCAAGTATGGTGCAAAGCCGAAGCCGAAGGCAACGGCACCACCACCATCACCATCACCATCACCATCGCACGCCCCAGAGGCGCGCGCCTCCGCCCCTGTCCCGGCGGGCGCGCCGGCTGACACGGGCGCGTCGCACTGTGCCCCCCAAAAGGCACCGGCAACTCAACCGGGCGCCCCAGAGGCGCCACAGTCTGCCCCTGTCCCGGCCCTGGCGCCGGCTGACAAGGGTGCGCCGCACTCTGCCCCCCCAAAGGCAATGGCACCTCAACTGCGCGCCCCAGAGGCGCTGCACTCCGCCCCTGTCCCGGCCCTGGCGCCGGCTGACAGGGGCGCGCCACCCTCTGCCCCCCCACAGGCAGCGCCCCAGCCGCCACCCGGGGGTGTGGATTTCGTCACGATCCCACCGCAACCCTCGGCACAACCACCATCATTGCGCGCCCCTGAGCCGCAGCAATCCGCCCCTGTCCCGGCCATGGCGCCGGTGGACTCGGGCGCGCCACAGGGTGCCCAACCCTCTGCACCATCATTGCGCGCCCCTGAGCCGCAGCAATCCGCCCCTGTCCCGGCCATGGCGCCGATGGACTCGGGCGCGCCACAGGGTGCCCAACCCTCTGCACCAGCAATGCGTGCCCCCGAGCCGCAGCAATCCGCCCCTGTCCCGGCCATGGCGCCGGTCGACTCGGGCGCGCCACAAGGAGCTCAATCCTCCTCACAACCACCATGCGCTGCTCAGCCACAGCAGCCAACACTGTTGCCCACTACGGCCACGTTGAACAACATGGACTACGGGCCCGATGACAACCTTGTCGAAGGGTTTACGCAACGGTGGCTTGACCGCGACAAGTTCGTGACCAAAGCATCAGAGGTGTACACCGTCCATGAGATGGCGGCCGCTGAGGTGTGGGCGGACAAGAACGGCACCAAGCGGCGCTTGGCCTTTGAGGAATGGAGGCCCCACGGTGATGGCGATGGGGATGGGAATGCTCCCCCACCGCCACAATGGGCCTCCCAAATGGAGGTCTGGGGCAACTATGAGCTGTCCGATGGTGACATGGTGCGTGGCTGGATCTGCAGCAACCACCACTGGGATAAAAACAAGCCGGACTTCGAGGCGAGGGTGCATGGAGATGGCATCTCAGGACAGTGTGTTTGGATCAGCTGTGCCAATAAGCCACGCACCAATCTTGCTGACACCTATTGGTGTAAGATTGTCCCCGACACAGGTGCCTTTCAGACCTTGCGTAGGGAGATCCAGGACGGAGAAGCGTGGCCCCAACTGCTGGCAAACATGCGGGCCGAACCGAGGGACACGCCTCCCCTGTCGACCGAGGACCAGGACATCCTGAAGCACCTTGTCCAACAGCACGGGCTGAATCCCTCACAGGCGTTGGCTGTGCGGCAGGTGTTGGATGAGTCAGGCATCACGGCATTGACTGGTGGTGCTGGCACAGGGAAGTCGGAGACTTTGGTGGCATGCATCAAGGCCGTGCTATGGCAGCAAGGCCTCCTGGTCGCCCAGAACCCTGAACCTGCTGACCGGAGTACGTGGAACATGGGCAAGAAGGTGGGGGGACCTGAGTCAGATACCCAACCCCGCGCATGCGTGTTGGTGACTGCACCCACGAACGCACAAGTCGACATGTTGTTGGTACGCGTTCACGAGGAGTGTTACAAGGACCGTGTGTTTCGCGAGAAGGTGCTTGGCGAGCACCCAGCCCCCTGGTTGCGCCTCCGAGCCCAACGGGCTACTGCCCCAACAGGCCTGGCACCCTTCGACCAGGAGGAGGTGCAGAAGACCTTGGGCAAGACCCCAGGTTGCAGGCCTACCCTCAAATGTGCCCTCAACTCCTGCCGTGTTCTGTTTGCCACGGCTGGGATGGTTGCTAACCGGCACAAGATGCTGCTTGGGAAAGGGCAGGAAAAAACCAGGTTCGCGTTCAGCTTCGTGGATGAGGCGTCGAGGCACAGCATCCCTGTAGGCCTGGACTTGGCCGCCATGGGCAGCCAATGTTTGCTGTGTGGTGACCCAGGGCAGTTGCGGCCCTACAGCCACGTCCAGCTTTTGGCAAGTTGGTGTGAGGCTGAGGGGCTTGACGTAGTCCCCCAGAGAGTGGCATGGCCACGGACGGACACCTTCAAGTTCAACGGGGTTGTAATGGACGGTGCTGGCCCGGAAGTGCATTGGCATGATTCACATCGGTTTTGCACCACCAGCACCTTGCAATTCTTTTTGTACCGCACGCGCTGCCGGGCCAGTATCCTGGTACAACAGTACCGGATGACCCAGCCGCTGGCCATGGTCATGCGTGCCTTGTTTACGGGGGGGGCAGTTGGCCACTACCACTCATCTGAGCACCCCCTCCCCGACCCCATCCTGAACAACCCCATCCGCATTGTGGACCTCGCTAGGCCCACTTGGTGGGGGGAGTTGGAGCAGACTTTGGGGGCACAGGACCTAGGTAGAATGTGGCACGACGTACAGGAAGCATGGGCCACCCTGCGAATGGATCCGGTGTTGCTGAACCAGGGGGGCCTGAGCATGGAGGAGGGTCTGCTGGTGTGCCATTTTTTGGAGTATGCTGCCAGGAAAGGGACCTACCCAGCACAGTCGGTAGCGGTAGTGACGACTCACTACGCACAGATGGTGTGGCTGAAACACTGCGTGGCGTCTGTTGGCCGCAAGTGGCAGACCCATCATGTAAACCTCCTCAGCACGGTTGCGACCCTCGATAGGTTCCAGGGGCTGCAAGCCCCAGTGATCCTGGCCTCCCTGGTGTCCAAGACACCAGGGATCATGCACGACATCTGGCGGTCAAACACCCTGACCAGCAGGGCGCAGTCGGAGCTGCAACTCTTCGGGCACTTTGCACGGTGGACCACCCACCCCACCCCTGGTGTATGGCTCGAGGCACTGCACGCGATGCAGTGGGAAGCAGCCTCTGGGACTGTGAGCGACACTCTTGAGCTGGCAGGGGTTCTGAGGGAGGCCGCAACTGTGGAGAAGATTGTGCATGGCACAATCTACCGGTTGGCTGGGGGGGTGGTGGGGCACTGGCTGTGGAAGCCATGGAGGAGGCACAAGAGGGCACGGGACCCATGGGGGTATCAACCAGGCAGTGCGGATCAGTTGCTGGACTTTGAGCGCATCATGGCCAACAATCGGAAGGATGAGGTGTCTGTTTCTCTGAGGGATGCACAGGGGAACATTGTGCAACCCCGCCTTTTGGGGGTCATCCTGCCTGACTTCACCGAATGGGCGCTCCCGTACGTCTTGGTTGAGGACGACGGACAAGGGGACAGGGGAGAGGGGGACTGGGGGGGGCTGGTGAGGGTAACCCACACATCCAAGCTTGACGTGTGGGAGCAGCGACTCGTGCAGCACCTGGTGGGAAGGCCCCTCTTCTGGAAGCAAAAGTACAGCAACAAGGAGACAGTAGGGGCGTACCGCACGATCCACCTGCCCGTGTGGCAGGACGCGTACGCGTGCCTGGATTCCGTGCCGTTCTTGTGTGCGGAATTCCGCACCCCCATTGGTGTGTACGTGGCGTCCCTGCTCCATGGTGTGCACCCCTGCCCTGGGACCCTTGGGGTGTGTGCACCGATTCCGGTGCACGAGGAGGAAGCCCCCCAATGTGGGTGGCGCAAGCTGCCCCACGGGGTGAAAGATTACATTCTGGGGCGCCACTAACCCTGTATGTGGTAGAACATGCATTGACCCATGGCCTCTGACCATCCCTGGCACATCACAACAGTACCGGCCACAGCACCAGCGGGAAAGAGTACACACATGTGATCACCACCAGGTTTGCTGCACTGTGCGTTCATTATGTTTGCCCGCAAGGATACGAGTGTGCCCATGCCTGCCTGCCCAAGATTGAAGGAGGTCTCCAAGGTCCTCAGGGTGGGGATGCCCAAAAAGGAGGTTGAAGACACGCCAACGATAATTGCCGTTCAACAATGATACAGGACAATACATCAGGAACAGGCCTATGCATGCCCAGAGCGTGCCTATGGACGCCTCTGTGCCAGCCATGGCGCTGGCACAAGGCGCACCCCCCCCTTCCCCAACTGCAACACAGAGTGCTTCAAGGGTAGGGGACATGAGTACGCATGCCCAGAGCATGCCTAATGAGATGTGGGAAAGAGTACACACATGTGATCACTCATAGGTTTGCTGCAATGTGCGTCCATTATGTTTGTCCGCAATGGTACGAATGTGCCCATGCCTGACTGCCCAAGATTGAAGGCGGTCTCCAAGGTCTTCAGGGTGGGGATGCCCAAAAAGGAGGTTGAAGACACGCCAACGATAATTGCCGTTTAACAACGATACAGTACAGGGGTTCCGTCAAACATTTGGTGGGTCTACACCCCCCAAATATTTGACGGAAGGGGTTCCGTCAGATATTTGCAGGGTCTACAGCCCCCAAAAATTTGACGGAAGGGGTTCCGTCAAATATTTGGAGGGTCTACAGCCCCCAAATATTTGACGGAAGGGGTTCCGTCAAACATTTGGTGGGTCTACACCCCCCAAATATTTGACGGAAGGCGTTCCGTCAAATATTTGGTGGGTCTACACCCCCCAAAAATTTGACGGAAGGGGTTCCGTCAAATATTTGGAGGGTCTACACCCAACAAATATTTGACGGAACCCCTTCCGTCAAATATTTGGTGGGTCTACAGCCCCCAAATATTTGACGGAAGGGGTTCCGTCAAATATTTGGAGGGTCTACAGCCCCCAAATATTTGACGGAAGGGGTTCCGTCAAATATTTGGTGGGAGTACAAGGGTTCCGTCAAATATTTGGAGGGTCTACGGCCCCCAAATATTTGACGGAAGGGGTTCCGTCAAATATTTGGAGGGTCTACACCCCACAAATATTTGACGGAACCCCTTCCGTCAAATATTTGGTGGGTCTACACCCCACAAATATTTGACGGAACCCCTTCCGTCAAATATTTGGTGGGTCTACAGCCCCCAAATATTTGACGGAAGGGGTTCCGTCAAATATTTGGAGGGTCTACACCCCACAAATATTTGACGGAAGGGGTTCCGTCAAATATTTGGAGGGTCTACAGCCCCCAAATATTTGACGGAAGGGGTTCCGTCAAATATTTGGAGGGTCTACAGCCCCCAAATATTTGACGGAAGGGGTTCCGTCAAACATTTGGTGGGTCTACACCCCCCAAATATTTGACGGAAGGCGTTCCGTCAAATATTTGGTGGGTCTACACCCCCCAAATATTTGACGGAAGGGGTTCCGTCAAATATTTGGAGGGTCTACACCCAACAAATATTTGACGGAACCCCTTCCGTCAAATATTTGGTGGGTCTACAGCCCCCAAATATTTGACGGAAGGGGTTCCGTCAAATATTTGGAGGGTCTACAGCCCCCAAATATTTGACGGAAGGGGTTCCGTCAAATATTTGGAGGGTCTACACCCCACAAATATTTGACGGAACCCCTTCCGTCAAATATTTGGTGGGTCTACACCCCACAAATATTTGACGGAACTCCTTCCGTCAAATATTTGGTGGGTCTACAGCCCCCAAATATTTGACGGAAGGGGTTCCGTCAAATATTTGGAGGGTCTACACCCCACAAATATTTGACGGAAGGGGTTCCGTCAAATATTTGGAGGGTCTACAGTCCCCAAATATTTGACGGAAGGGGTTCCGTCAAATATTTGGAGGGTCTACACCCCACAAATATTTGACGGAAGGGGTTCCGTCAAATATTTGGAGGGTCTACAGCCCCCAAATCTTTGACGGAAGGGGTTCCGTCAAATATTTGGTGGGAGTACAAGGGTTCCGTCAAATATTTGGAGGGTCTACAGCCCCCAAATATTTGACGGAAGGGGTTCCGTCAAATATTTGGAGGGTCTACACCCCACAAATATTTGACGGAACCCCTTCCGTCAAATATTTGGTGGGTCTACACCCCACAAATATTTGACGGAACCCCTTCCGTCAAATATTTGGTGGGTCTACAGCCCCCAAATATTTGACGGAAGGGGTTCCGTCAAATATTTGGAGGGTCTACACCCCACAAATATTTGACGGAAGGGGTTCCGTCAAATATTTGGAGGGTCTACAGCCCCCAAATATTTGACGGAAGGGGTTCCGTCAAATATTTGGAGGGTCTACACCCCAGAAAATATTTGACGGAAGGGGTTCCGTCAAATATTTGGAGGGTCTACAGCCCCCAAATCTTTGACGGAAGGGGTTCCGTCAAATATTTGGTGGGAGTACAAGGGTTCCGTCAAATATTTGGTGGGTCTACAGCCCCCAAATATTTGACGGAAGGCGTTCCGTCAAATATTTGGTGGGTCTACACCCCCCAAATATTTGACGGAAGGGGTTCCGTCAAATATTTGGAGGGTCTACACCCAACAAATATTTGACGGAACCCCTTCCGTCAAATATTTGGTGGGTCTACAGCCCCCAAATATTTGACGGAAGGGGTTCCGTCAAATATTTGGAGGGTCTACAGCCCCCAAATATTTGACGGAAGGGGTTCCGTCAAATATTTGGCGGGTGTACAGGGGTTCCGTCAAATATTTGGAGGGTCTACAGCCCCCAAATATTTGACGGAAGGGGTTCCGTCAAATATTTGGAGGGTCTACACCCCACAAATATTTGACGGAAGGGGTTCCGTCAAATATTTGGAGGGTCTACAGCCCCCAAATATTTGACGGAAGGGGTTCCGTCAAATATTTGGTGGGAGTACAAGGGTTCCGTCAAATATTTGGTGGGTCTACAGCCCCCAAATATTTGACGGAAGGGGTTCCGTCAAACATTTGGTGGGTCTACACCCCCCAAATATTTGACGGAAGGCGTTCCGTCAAATATTTGGTGGGTCTACACCCCCCAAATGTTTGACGGAAGGGGTTCCGTCAAATATTTGGAGGGTCTACACCCCACAAATATTTGACGGAACCCCTTCCGTCAAATATTTGGTGGGTCTACACCCCACAAATATTTGACGGAACCCCTTCCGTCAAATATTTGGTGGGTCTACAGCCCCCAAATATTTGACGGAAGGGGTTCCGTCAAATATTTGGAGGGTCTACACCCCACAAATATTTGACGGAAGGGGTTCCGTCAAATATTTGGAGGGTCTACAGCCCCCAAATATTTGACGGAAGGGGTTCCGTCAAATATTTGGAGGGTCTACACCCCACAAATATTTGACGGAAGGGGTTCCGTCAAATATTTGGAGGGTCTACAGCCCCCAAATCTTTGACGGAAGGGGTTCCGTCAAATATTTGGTGGGAGTACAAGGGTTCCGTCAAATATTTGGAGGGTCTACAGCCCCCAAATATTTGATGGAAGGGGTTCCGTCAAATATTTG